>VXBP01003481.1:189630-221677 GCA_013400115.1 Rhinopomastus cyanomelas | reverse complement strand
GAAAATAAGTGTGAGGACTGCAAGCAACAGGCAAAAAACAGGTCAATGGTCACAAACGGATTTCTGCAGATATCTGCAGAAATATATTTGTGATACCTGCCAGTTACTGGAGTAGCCAGACAGCATCTGTGACACACAGGCAACTCACTAGCAGTGCATCAAATCTGCCACAGGCAGGACTATAAATAAAGGTTTCCATTAAAGAACCCAACAAGCACCATAAGGCCACGGACATGAAGAAACTTTACATGTAAATTATGTGACTAAATTTCTCCATCTTGGACTCCTGCGTTTTGCTCTCACTTTAAAATTGCATCTGGTCAGGACAGTGAAAATAAAGTTAGTTTCAATTAGCAGATCTCACAACTTCTCAAACAACTCTTGCTCACGTGAGGTCATCTGTTTTATGTGTGCACCAAAGAATTTAGGTGGATTTTGGGTTTTTTTTTAATGCTTAAGAGAAAGCTGTCAGGGACACAAGCATTAAACTCTTCACTATTTAAGTAATTTAAGTTTTAGAATTGTAAGTTGTGCTCATGCTGCTATTTCATTCTTCCTGCTGGATGCGTGCTTGTTTCTAAATACTGACAATCAGAGAGACTACTGAATGTGAAGGATTAACTTTTAAGTGATAGCAATAAGAAACACAAGAAAACAAGAAAACAGAGTTCCTCTAACTCTATTCAGCACTGCAGCAAGACCGAAAGAACTGAGCGTGCAGAAGCCAGCCATTCTAGTACAGCATGCCTGAGCAGGGAACAAAAAAAGGAAGAGTGTTCAAGTTTTCATCTTCTTCAGGCTCAGCAGACACTCACAGCTCCTCACAAGCATGAGGGTGCTTCACAGTGACTTTGCATTCAGGCACAGGGTATAAAACCGTTACGCAGTGAACGCACGCCCCTTCAGACTTACGTTCTCCGGAGCGCACTCGCAGTTCTCTGCGAAAGGCCAGTTTGCAAAGGTCTTCAAACGGTTCTCGTATTCATACATATCCTTAAAATCACTCAAGAGCTTTGATGCCAACCCGAGTTCTTTCAGGAGCTTCTCCATCTGGAAAGGCTGCAACAGGAAGAGGCCAGAGAGTCCCTCCTGCCCTCACATTTAAGGCATTATGCCAGTTGGTGACACGGTGCACCTGTAAGTGCTCAGGGTAAGGTAGGCAAAACCACAGCTGGAACTGCTTTCACACTCTGCGTGCCTGAGCACACTCAGTGTTTATGAACTGAAAGCACCCGTGCTGACGCAGTGTGGAAATTAAGTTAGTGTGAAAAATGAAAAGTTAAAAACTCCAGTTACAAATGCAGCAGTTTTACATATAAAGTGTCAAACATACTGTGGTTGAAAGCACCGACTGTGACCAGCAGAGTTGCATTAACGTTGCTGTTTGAAACTTGCACTGTGCTAGTAAGTCTTAGTGGCCTGTTTGAAAATACCGTTGTGTTTCTGTAAAGGGGATGTAGTTACTGTAAAATATTGCAGAGCAAATGGTGACATTAAGGAGAATTATATCTCTAAGGTTCCAAGACTAAGCAGTCGTTTTATAAATTGCCTCTCATTTGGTTCAGAGCCCAGTTAACTTCAGTAAGACGTTTAAATACCGGTGTGTACAAGCCTGCTGCACACGGCAGCTTTCTGAGCCAAGATCTTAACACCTTTGAAAGGTCTGGCCTTGTGAGACTTGAAATTGAAAGTCCTCTCTATCGCACAGAGGAGCAAACGCAAGGGAAAACAAAAAATCTGCCTCCCTGTTGGTGTGTCCACATGTGGTGGCAGAAATAAGGTTGAGGAGCATTTCTCTAGGACTACCAATTTAAACTGTCTTAGAGCATCCTTTTCGCCTAGATTTTCATAAGCTAACTCATTGATTCCTCTGCAATTGCTTCCTCCTTTGTCTAATTTCACGTACAGGAACCTGCCCTCAAAAACGGCGTTAAAATGGTTGCAGTAATACATGTTAATGCTGTCCAACGATAGGACACTAATTCAAGTTGTTTTTTTTTAATTTAAGATAATACCAATGGTGCAGGAATTCATCATTCACAACCTGGGACGTCCGTTTATTGAGCCACCTCCATTTGATTTGTCAAAAACATTTACTGATAGCCACAGCTGCGCGCCACTGATCTTTATACTTTCTCCTGGTGCCGACCCCATGGCAGCTCTTGTGAAGTTTGCTGATGACCAGGTATTTTAATAACTCCAGACTTCATAAATGTAGTCAGTACTTGCCCGTGTGTACGTGTGTATGTGTGTATGAAGCAACTAAGTAAAACTGGGGATGCCAAAGAAATCTGAACCCCCGGTTTTGAACCGTCCCAAATAGCGTTAAAATACATCTCACGGTTCTCTTTAACACAAAGCTGTGGATAACTCTTTGGCACTGAATGATTTAGTGATAGAACAAGAGGGAATGGGTTCCAGTTACAGCAAGGAAGGGTTAGACTTGATAGTAGGAAAGATTTTTTTCCCAGAAAGGTTGGTCAGGCACCGGAATGGGCTTCCCAGGGAGGTGGTTGAGTCGCCATCCCTGGATGTGTTTAAAGACCATTTGGATGAGGTGTTGAGAGATCTGGTTTACAGGTGAACATGTAAGGGAGGGTAGGTGGTTGGACTTGATGATCCCAGGGGTCTTTTCCAACCAGAGCGATTCTGTGATTCTATTGTTTATAAGAAATTGTATATTAAATATTTTTGGTGTATTTTGTAATGTCGTGATGCCATTTTCTATTGAACTAGTTTGTGTAATCTCAAATTGAAAAAGGGAAGCATGGTGGGATTTTTTATAAGCATTGTACATAATAGATTAATTAAACAACACTCTAGTAAAATAGGACCCTTAGGACCTTTGGGTCTTGGGTCTCAGAATTGAAGTATAGGGGGTTTTTTGGTTGGGTCTGACAGCATTTATTGCAGCATTTTAAAAAAATAAAATCCTGTCAGCCGCAGTTCTTAGGTAGGAGTGCTCTTATTATACGCGAACGTTGCCTTTTTCTGCTACGATACATGTTTTTGTTTTATTTCCTGACTGCTGTTCTGTCAGAATTATACTTCAAGTCTCCAACCATAAAACTGCAAATGCTTCCTGCATTTGGTAGGGTGAAGGATGGGGTGATGACTAGCTCCTTAAAGAACATACTGTTTCACAAGTACTTTGAAGCTCTCAGAAGTTTACAGTCCTGGAACTCCTTACTGGGCCATAGAGGTCCAGCAGACTTGAATGACATGAAACCAATAATTCAATTGTACCTCAAATACACTGGACGTGCAATATTTCAAGACTTACGTACAGACGTGCGCTCTCACAGCAGTAGCGTGCGGTCAGTGTATTTATGTAAGGCTAACCTCACTTGTGCTTCTTATACGCAGGGATATGGCGGCACAAAGCTGAGATCTCTGTCGCTTGGTCAAGGCCAAGGGCCAATAGCCATGCAAATGATAGAGAACGGAGTAAAGGAAGGAACATGGGTAGTTCTGCAAAACTGCCACCTAGCAAGTTCATGGATGCCAACGCTGGAAACAATCTGCGAGGTAAAACATAAGCATTAGCTTCTCCTTATAAATACTTTTAAGGGCACGTGTGAGCCAGACAGGTAACTGAAAAGCCATCTTAGCATGGTGACTCCCATTGCACAAGCACACCCATTCCATATTAATGCTGCTGTTTCCCTTCTACTGCTGGGACAGAAGGTGCTTGCAAACATGGTGCATCCGTCCCGTTCCTTCAATGGTAAATTCCAGCTTCTACAAGAGTCTCTTCAGGCCAAGAGCTTTTATCCTATGTCTGTTGCTGCAGAAAAGCTGTCTGCATAAGGAATGTTTGTCTTGAACAGCTGTAAGTTTCCAAAGAGGTGCTAAGGTTCATATCTTTCTTTTTTTGCCCCCTAAATAAACTTCCCACATTTCTGACGTGTACCTATTGGTACTAGAGCTTTTTCCAGAACAGCTGTTGGCAGTCAGTGCAGTCAATGCACACGTTACAGGTTCTGCACCACACTCGTAGTACAAAGCCTGCGCTTGGTTTTGTTCACATATCACACAGACATGCAGAGAGGACAAATTTTCGTTCAAAAGACTAAAGTTTTGAATAAAAACACACCAGCTGTGGAAGGGCAGTTGTCATTCATAACTGGAACTTCCACTATAGTCACATCCAAGCATCTATGAAATTAAACTTTGAACTGGTATATTTTTCCACTTTAAAAAAGTTAATTGCTTCAATAGCAACACCACTGATGCAGATTTAATCAATTGTGTCTTCTATATGTGTTCGTTGTAGGAACTAAACCCTGAAACAACACACCCAGATTTCCGACTGTGGCTCACCAGTTACCCATCTGCCACGTTCCCGGTGTCGGTCCTTCAGAGTGGGGTGAAGATGACTAATGAACCACCAAAAGGCTTACGAGCCAATATAATTCGTTCATACCTGATGGATCCAATATCTGATCCTGAATTTTTCAACAGCTGCAGCAAATCTGTTAAGTAACGTTGAACTGTAACTTCGTAAGACTGATAAGGGAGGGTGTCAGGAGGATGGAGCTGGGCTCTTCTCAGTGGCTTCTAGTGATAGGACAAGGAGCAATGGGTGTAAGCTGGAACACAGGAGACTCCACATCAATATAAGAAGGAACTTCTTCACAGTGAGGGTGACAGAGCACTGGAAGGGGCTGCTTGGGGGGTTGTGGAGTCTCCTTCTCTGGAGACCTTTAAAACCCACCTGGATGTGTTCCTGTGCGACTTGGTCTAGGTGATCCTGCTGTGGCAGGGGGACTGGACTGGATGATCTTTCGAGGTCCCTTCCAATCCCTGATGTTCTGTGATTCTGTGATAAAGCAGCCTCTGATGACTGTAGATGGTCTCTAGGGGTAAAAAAAACACAACCCTCCCAAAATAAACCGGTATCTGGTTTTGTTCACTGGTACTATTGAAGTGATTTTAATTTTTATGATTGCTTGTCTCTTACATCTTCAACTGAGCTTTTTTTGTTTTGGTCTGGTGTTAATGACACAGCTCTCTAGTTAAAAAAAAAAGACCAGGAAAAATCTTAACCACATCTCACAGTTAGTCATCTGTTTGCAAGTATATTTCACGTTCCTTTTCTGTAACGAGTGTAGTTCTTCTGAGTGAGGCCATAGGCTTTGCTAACAGTCTGAGATGAACAAGACTATGCAACAAGACAGAAGTTCCTACATGAAGTAGGAACACAATGTTGTAAAAAGGCAATTCATAGGGACTGGGGCTCGTGCACAGTTGTATGTGTGACATATATAAATCACACAAGGATATATCTTTATATATAATCCTTAAGCTTATATAGGCTCTGATTTAAGGGCCTGTTTAGGACTGATGCTTCTGACAATTTGATTCCTTCCCGATAAGGGCCTTTGTATGTCAAGAAGCAGCTAGCCCTGACCCATAAACGTTATGCTACCCTCCCAGGAGATGTGGGTGTTGACTGACTCAGAGACTGCACTACTGTGCAAGATGTGAGCAAAAAGGAATCGGTCCACAGTACAACCCAGACATGAATTAGTAATGGTGTCGCATTTGATTTTCAGGCTGAGTTCAAGACGCTGCTGTACGGCCTCTGCTTTTTCCACGCGCTGGTGCAAGAAAGGCGGAACTTTGGCCCGTTGGGCTGGAACATTCCTTATGAATTCAACGAGACTGACCTGCGCATCAGTGTGCAGCAGCTGCGTATCTTCCTTGACCAGTACGAGGTACGGCGACTGCTCACAGTGGTCACTGGTCCTCGTTTGCCTTGTTGAGAACTGCTAGTGCACCCTACAATGCAGGCACCAGTTTAGTGGCAGCAGGGATCTAGAACCCAAGGTCTACTCACAGTACCGCTAGCCATTCCTTCTAAAACTGTCAGTATACAACTCATGAGGAACTCTGAGATTACAAATCGGCCACGGAACACAGAGCGGCGTTTGTTCCATGCAGTTCCTTGATTCGTTGGACTCGCACCGACTCTACGTAGGAGCTGCCGGTTCAGCTTTAGCAATGTTACTGCAAACTGTAAATTACTAGATGGATGCAAGCATAAACCCTAATTGCTGACTGTGATTTACTCGATGATGGGGATGATGCTATCATTGCAGGTTAATAACAACCTTGCTCTCTTTGTGTAAATTTGGCGGATAATGGCTCCTTTCCTGTGCGCAGCGTGAGGCGGTGTTTGGTGGAAGCCTCTCTGGAATTTGCTAGCAGTACATGACAGTTCCTTACATCCCAGCTTCCCGAGCAGCCCACTCTAGCCAGAATCTGTTATGATTTAGCTGGAGGCTTTGTGGAGGTATTTCTTTCCTGCTGGAGAGTGAAGGGAAGGCTAAGGGAGACTGTGCTCCCGTTAGAGCACACGTAGTGCCTAAAAGGGACAGAAACCTGTCTTTTCTTCCTCAAAGGTCACTTGTATGCAGTGAACACATTTCTTGGTACTTTTCTTTCAGCTGGATTGCTTTATCGCAGTTCTTAGCACATCACTCACTCTTGCCCTGGCTTCCTGTAGTGTGTCTCTTACCAGTCATAATTTGCACCTAAGAGGAGCCCAGCTTCTCCCAAGCAGATCTGATTTTATTTCTTAAAATAATAACAAATCCTGAGCTCAGGAGATCAATGGTAGAAGCACGAGCTGGCAGTAACAGCTTCTAAACCTTGCAATGCGCATTTCAAACCAGTGATGATGCTACCAGGACGACTGTCCGGACAAGTGCAAGCTGCTGCTCAGAGCGCTGGCTGGCTTTCTTTCAGGAGGTGCCGTATGACGCTCTTCGCTATATGACTGGAGAATGCAACTACGGCGGCAGAGTCACTGATGACTGGGATCGGCGTACGCTCCGCAGTGTTCTAGATATATTCTTTTCCACGGAAATCATCACAAATGCAGACTACAAATTTGATCCAAGTGGCCTTTATTTCGCCCCCCCTGAGGGAGATGTAAGTATCCCAGAAAAACAGATTTATCGGCAGCTTGTGCTGCGTCTCTGTTGACGGACGTTGGCGTGTACCTGTTACCTCCAGTGCTGTCCGCTTCTGTTCACTTCCTACGTTTCATTAGAGCTTGTTTCAGTGACATCTGAAAAAAGGAACTGACCTAAAAATGCCAGCCCAACTACTGCCACCTAAGTTGGCTTTGTTCTTCGTGACTCAGCACACTTAGGGGACGGTAAGGGACAAGCACAGCCTGCTGAAGTTACCAGCAGCATCACATAGGCTTAAGAGAGTTAGTAGATCTCATCTGCTGGGGGTGGAAAGGTCAAAGTAATCAGTTTAATTCAGAATACAGGGGATTTAATTCCACATCAGCAAAACACATTTGGATGCTTGGCAAACAGTGGGCAGTGGACCCCTTGCACCAGGTATCTTTTTTTTTTTTCCAAGAGACTGTCCAACAGCTGTCAAAACCATTTAAGCAAATCCAAGCCTGATTTCAGGGTAAGAGGATGGGCCAAAGAAGTTTGTGGGGCACAGCCAGTCCCCTGTATTACCTTTTGTACCTTAATTTACATGCTGTATTCATCACACCAGGCAAGCTAGCGGCGGTTCTGAGCTAGAGCTTGCAGCCTGTCCCTCTCCTTTGGGGTATCGTGTTCTTTTCTCTCGTTTCAGTACCAAAGCTACATCGACTACACAAAGACACTTCCATTAAATCCTTCCCCAGAGATATTTGGCATGAATGCGAACGCTGATATTACCAAGGATCAGTCAGAAACACAACTGTTGTTTGACAACATTCTTCTTACACAGGTATGGAAAGAGCAAAGGTCGTGCACCATCTTGCCCTAACTTTCTACTCCCTGCACATTAATACGTACGGGTATTTTTTCCAGTTCTTACTGTACCTCAGTATTTTATGTCACCATTCTGGTGAAATTACTGTTCCCATTAAGAATCTTATAAGTCTGTATTTGTTTGTATTTTTCCTGACTGTCTTCCAAAGGAAACAAGTCTTCTGTGAACGTGTGTAGTCAGTTTACCTATCTTCTACTCCCCGAAGCTTGTAACAACTTTCAGCTTCACAATGTATGAAATTCTGGAGCTAATTTCAGTCACAGGGGAAGCGTTATGATGGTAAGTTTCTTTTAAACGATGCCTGTTGAACAGCTCTGTGCTCCTCTCTCCTTTTGTCTCTCTCCAGTCTCAGGCGTTTGGTGGTGGTGCAAAATCCACTGACGAAATTGTTCTTGAGGTCACAAGTGACATCCTTAGCAAACTCCCTCCCAATTTTGACATTCAGTCAGCTATGAGAAAATACCCAACCACGTACACTCAAAGCATGAATACCGTGCTTGTCCAAGAGATGGGACGCTTTAACACATTGTTGCAGACAATACGGGACTCCTGCGTGAACATCCAGAGAGCAATCAAGGTGAGCTGAAGGCAGCCTGTACAGGCACGTGGCTAGACTCGGCCTCTGAGGCATCTGTGAAGCCAGAAGTTCGTAGCAGCCGTTGGGCTGTGCTGTCTTTTAACGGTTAAAGCAAGCCTGCTGGGCATTCTGACATCCTCCCCTCTGAATTTCTTCCAGGGGCTCGTGGTGATGTCTGCGGATCTAGAGGAAGTGGTGAACAGCATACTGAACGGCAAAATCCCAGCGCTATGGATGAAGAAGTCTTACCCAAGCCTTAAGCCTCTGGGCAGCTACGTGACCGACTTCCTTAACAGACTGACGTTCTTACAGGTGAGCACTTCCCAAGGACGTAGTTGCCCGATGCCACTTACTCTTTTTGCCTGCTGACGTCAGCTGACATCTCCACAAGTGAACACACACACGAATTACCTCCCCTGAGTAACCGAGAGGTAATGTTGAGTTCATTTGTGCATGTTTCATGCAGCTGTTTGCTCATCACAGCACCTAACAAAGTGCTGCATCTCAGCACATCCCTACAGCTCGTAAGGAACCTCAGAATTCATGCAGGGCAGAATTTGCCTTTGGAAGTAAAGTTACCGTGGGCCTCTTAAACTGCCTGTAGATCTGGTGGTGCTTTCTGAAGGAGAATGCTGTGAGAAGGAATGTGCAAGGCTTTCCTGAGTGTGGACAGACAATGTCCACAGCCCCTCCCTCATCCACTAGGTGGGTGACCTTGCAGGAGGAGATCAGGCGAGTCAGGCAGGTCCTGCCCTTCATGAAGCCTGATCAGCTGGTTGTCCTATAGGTGCAGTGTGATGGCACTCAGGATGGCCTTCCTCATCACCTTCCCTGGCACCAAGGTCAGGCTGACAGGCCCAGAGTTCCCAGGCTTCTCCTTCCAGCCCTTCTTGGAGATGGGCATTCTATTTGCTAATCTCCAGTCAGCTGGGAACTCCTCAGTTAGCCAGGAGTGTTTATAAATATGAATTTTGGCATTTTAAAGCATCTTTTATACTGAGGTTTCTGCAGTGTAAGCTGTTGATTAAAATAAATAAGGAAATAAAATCGACCCCCAGAATGACCAGAAAAAAAAACCCCAAACCAACTCCCATCCTCTCAAATCAACTGAAGTTTAATTAGGCTACGTGTGTTCCTGGTGAGGAGATCTTCCCTCCCCAACTTCAACTAGCTGTACGCTCTTAGAATGCGTGACTTTGACCCTTCAAGTACAACAACCTGTCCTTTGCACAGAGAAACACAGGTGATGGCTGAACACACCTGGGCACCCACGTGATGAACCTGCGAGAATGGTGCACATCTAGTCCCACCAAGTCACCCACACAAGAGAGCTACTTCCAGGAAACAGTCTTGGGGTTTTTTTGCTGGTTTGTTCTGCTTGACTGTACTTTTTTGCCTTTCCTTTTAAAAACCAGAATCTAGTGCTCATGTAAAATTATGTCCCAGCCTTCCAAAGTTCCACCTGTTTCAGAAAACAGACAATTCTGCATTTGCAAAGGGAGGAATTATTTCTTCTTGCACACTACAAGATACCTGCTTTTCTACAGAGCACACAAACTAAAAGCCAGGCTTTTTTCTGTTCCCCTTCTCTCTCTCCTGCTGCTGCAGCTGTGGTATGAAAACGGAACTCCACCCGTCTTCTGGCTTTCAGGATTCTTCTTCACTCAAGCCTTCTTAACAGCTGCCCTGCAGAACTATGCCAGAAAATACTCCATTCCGATAGACCTACTGGATTTTGACTATGAAGTGCTAGAGGATAAGGAATATCAAATTGCTCCTGAAGATGGTAAGGAAACGCATGACACGACTGTCTGCTTTTGCTGATGTATTCAGACCATAATATTAATTGCAGGCTCGGAGCTATGCAATTAACTTAATGAAAACATAAACACTGCACTGCTCCCCAGGAGAAGCACAAGAAGCAAGGAGGCCAAATGCTATTTAAATCCTTAAGAACTGCTGAGACAAGTTCACCTCTGGATTAGCATACAAATACAAACTAACACTCACATAGGACTCTCCTTAACGCAAACCTTCCACAACGAACCACACTTCCCAAGTGATCTGTTCAGCTTGCCTTTTCCCTCCTGGATTGCTTTAGCATAGTTGTCTGAAGATGCCCGTTTTCCCAAACCAAGGAGAGCACAGAACATTAGGGACTGGAAGGGCCTGCGAAAGATCATCTAGTCCAGTCCCCCTGACGCAGCAGGACCACCTAGACCAAGTCACACAGGAACACATCCAGGCGGGTTTTAAATGTCTCCAGAGAAGGAGACTCCCCAAACCCCCTGGGCAGCCCGTTCTAGTGCTCTGTCACCCTCACCGGGAAGAAGTTCCCTTCTCATATTTGTGTGGAACCTCCTACGTTCCAGCTTACGCCCATTATCAAACACTGAGTAGAGAAACAAGGTAATGCTGCTGGAACTATCCTCAGAAAAAAATGCCTTTCTTAGCCACATGATCACAATGTGCAAAGGGGACCACTCTAGGTGGGGAAAAGCCCTATTTATATCAAACCACTTTGTTACAGTTTACTTACCTCTGTTTAGACTCCGTACTTCACAGGGTCAGTCGGTTCCAAGTCGTTGTCTGCCGGGGCTTTCTCATGTTTTATTTAGGAGTTGCAGCTCTCAGTCTGCAGAGCAAGAAGGCAGGTGCAAATGTGACAAAAACCAGGTGTCGCTGCAACTTCTTTCTTTTTCCGTTGGGAGAGCCGATGGAGCGGCGGCTGTGCTTTTGTTATGAGGACACAAAAACCAGAAATAGCTCTCTTTTGACAAGACATTCTACCTGTTTTGTCTAATGCTTTAGTGTGCCACTTGGATAGGTAGAAGCAAGCAGCAATTTGAAACTAAGACATGGAACAGGTGAAGACTAACCAGTGACAGTCTGCTTGTTCCCAGTCTGGAAACGTGAGAGCTGGCAGTGCCTAGTGCCTACAAAACCTGCGGTGCTGACAATGTAAAAATAGTGCCCTGTGCAGTGGCATCAATTCTACGACCCGTCACTAGCCTCTGTAGCTTTATAAAACTTTACAGAATTGTAATCACGATAAATTCTAGTCAAGTGCAAGACCGTGCTCTGCTCAGAAGGTATTTGATCATCACTTGGAACACACCAGGTTGGTAAGAAGTCCCACACACTGAGTGAACTGACAGCTCACAAAGTGCAGTGCACTAGCTGCTGCTCAAAGCTACAAGACAGGGAGGGTGTGGAGTTTCCTTCTCTGGAGACATTTAAAACCCACCTGGCCATGTTCCTGTGCACCTTGGTCTAGGTGATCCTGCTGTGGCAGGTGGACTGGACTAGACAGTCCGTCGAGGTCCCTTCCAATCCCTAATGTTCTGTGATTCTGTGAGAAGACATTTTCAGGTTTTTTGTGTAATACCGTGTCTTTTCCAATTGATCCAGGGGTTTACATTAAGGGATTGTTCTTGGATGGAGCACGCTGGGACAGGGAAAGCAAGAAGCTAGCAGAATCTCATCCAAAGATCCTCCACGACACAGTACCTGTGGTCAGTATCTTTGTTTGGTGACATTTTATAGCCTTCTGTATCAATGACTGCTGTAGAACGAGTACTCAAGTTCTAGGCGTGAAGGAAGGGGTAATTTCTAAAAAAAGAAAGCAATTTAATTGAAATGTTTTGAAATATAAATTATCTAAGAGGATCTAAGAATCCTCTGCTTATGATGACACTGACAGGAAGTTTGGTGGTGTATTTTGAGAAAGGAAGTTATCTGTCAAGAAAGAGATAACACGAACCGGGTTTCCAGTGCTCTCTGGAAAAACCCAAATAAACAAACCAAACAATATCAAAATACACAGGATGACCATGAGCCAGCAATGTGCCCTTGTGGCCAAGAAGGCCAACAGCATCCTGGGGTAGTTAGCAGATAGAGATTGGTTCTTTTCCACCTCTACTCTGCCCTGGTGAGACCGCATCTGGAGTACTGTGTCCAGTCCTGGGCCCCTCAGTTCAAGAAGGACACAGAACCACTGGCCAGAGTCCAGCGCAGAGCCACAGAGATGATGGAGTAGGACACCTCCATTATGTGGAAAGGCTGAGGGAGCTGGGTCTCTTGAGCTTGGAAAAAAAGGAGACTGAGGGGTGACCTCATTAGTGTTTATATAATAATGTGAAGGGTGGGTGTCAGGAGGATGGAGCCAGGCTCTTCTCAGTGTCATCTAGTGATAGGATGAGGGGCAGTGGGTGTCAGCTGGAACAGAGGAGGTTCCACATCAATGTAAGAAGGACCTTCTTCCCAGTGAGGGTGTCAGAGCACTGGAAGGGGCTGCCCAGGGGGGTTGTGGAGTCTCCTTCTCTGGAGACGTTTAAAACCCGCCTGGATGTGTTCCTGTGCGACTGGATCTAGGGGATCCTGCTGTGGCGGGGGGACTGGGCTAGATGATCGCTCGAGGTCCCTTCCAATCCCTAATGTTCTGTGATTCTGTGATACTCTGGCCAAATGAAAGCAATGTCCCAATTACCTTCTTTTTCACCTGAGGCAAAAGGGATTGTTTTGCTCTCTACTGCAGATATGGCTAAAGCCAACCAAGAAAGCAGACATTCCACGGCGACCAAGTTACCTGGCACCACTGTACAAGACCAGTGAGAGAAGAGGGATCCTGTCAACTACGGGCCACTCCACCAACTTTGTCATTGCAATGACTCTCCCTTCAGACAAACCGCAAGAACACTGGATCAGACGAGGGGTGGCGCTACTGTGTCAGCTGAACTCATAAAGCTACTGCAACTGACAGTGCTGGGATGCCTCTCACTCCTGCAGTCCAGCATAGAAAAGGGAAATCACCAGGACTTAGCTTAAAGTGCTAACTTACGCACAATAAAACCTTACGGAAACCAACAAAAGTATCTGCTCCTTGAATAGTTTTATTTTCTGAAGGCTCCTTATTTATAAGGAACATACATAAAATGAACACAACACTGTTGACAATGAACAAAACAGCATTTGATCATTTCCAGCATTATAAAATTTTAAAAAATTATTTAGTTGTAACAAAAAGACTTAGAGCTCAGCAAGTTATCTTATAGGACCAGAATCACATTTGAAACCATAGACTCACCTGTTAGTGGGGAAGGGAAAGAAGAAATAAAAATAAAACCCGATTTTAAAAAATGGCACTGCATCTAGTAACTACAGTATTTTCCAAGCGTAATCGCAGCAGATTGAGTGCAATGTGATCTACATCAAAACTCATATGGGATGTCACACAGTGACAGCATTGTCATATACAAGTAACATTTATGCCCTCCAACAAATACAAATTAAATGAGACTCGGGATTCAAGCAGAATGGAATGTTGAAGCCAAGTAGAAATGTAGTGGAATTCAGATTGTCTGTAACATGACTCAAAAGCACACATTAGAACCATTTGGAATTCAATACTGGTGGAAACCTACAGAAGAAGTCACAGCTGTTACACGGCTCTTCATAACTTGTAATAAATACTAGAAAATAAAAGGAAACAACCCATATTTAGTGAGACGTACAGTACCTACCTTCAAGGATCAGGTTTTTCCCTTGTCTGAAGATGGTCTTGGAAGGAAGTTCACTACTTTCCTACAGAGGCAGTTTATTAAGCTAAAACCAGAATCCAACTACTACAAAACTAAATGCGCTACCTGAAATATAGACATCTTCATTTGAAAAGAACTAAAAGAAATAAACTTTAAAAAATGGTTTGAAAAATACCAGTTCAACCACATAATGACCCCCTTATACTCAAAAGACTTACAGAAGGGGAACATACAGGGTCAGTTTAATACAGGAGAAACGAAGGTTGTTTCAGCTTAGATCCTCAGAAGGTATCCAGTGATTTAAGTCTCTTTGGAAACGGTACTCTGTGACCTAACACGGGCACCGCGAACAAACATCGGCCAGGCTCTTCGCACGGCAGAAATTCGGTAACGTGAAGCTAACAGCAGTGTGTTCGCTAACTGGAGTCCAACGGTAAACATGTTTAAAGAAGAAAAAAGAACCTCTGAGTTCAGAGCGTGAAACAGCTGCCTGCCTGAACTCTGGGCTTGGGGCTTCTTCACTGAAGAAACTGCGCCCTTCTTTGAAATGGACCCTTAATACTGTTTCTTGATACTGCATTAGGAAGAAATACTGGCAAGAACCAACTGACACCTTTAAAATACATGAGCTGCTCTGAGTAAAATCGACCAGTGAAGCTTCAAAAAGTAAAGGGCCACAAGAAACACATATTAACTTGAAATGGAAGGAAGATACCAACTGGCTCTTATTAAAGGCGTTAGGATCAGTGTTTTCAGCAGCTACACTGGCACCAAGCAGACCGAAACAAAACTTACGGCACATAGTCAAACTACAGCTTTTGCCTGGCCTACACATAAAAGAAGATGACCTGTATGTTTTAAAAAAGGCTATTACCATGCGTAGGTTTGGTACTACAGAATCACCTTGCGCTCCTCACAAACGCACACTGTTTTAAGGAGGTGGGTACAAGAAGAACTAACTTGTATCTGGCAACAGAAGCGTATCAGCACAATCCAATCCAGGACAGCTGTCCCAGCAAGTTAAGGCCCAAATTGTCAGTCTGTCCTTCCAAGTCACAAATACCACAGACCTAGCACATCTGCTTTTGAATCATCTACTTTAAATACCAAAATTCTAAAAAAATATCATAGAGACAAACTCCTTTATGCTGGAAGTAGAAATCTTCTTACATCTCTCCACTGCCAGAAATGACTGACGCTACAACATCTCATCGCCAAGGCATTGTAGAAACAGATCTGGATCCGATTTTACGTGATTATAAATAACCCAGCGGTACTACACGCACAGAGCATCATCTACCCTTTGTGCCCAGGTTCAGTAACAAGCATCTTGCACCTTGGATTGTTGTACATGAAGAGGAGAAAGCACTCCAAAGAACGGTTAAAAAACCTGAGACAATCCCATACAGATTGCCCGTTAAAAGAATTTGCACAAATTCACAGCCACAATTCTTCAGTAGTTAATGCTGCAAGTGGCACACAATACATGTTTAGCATCTGTAAAACAGAACCAGAAATAGCTCAGTAACTCCAGTATCAGGGATTTCCCCAAACTAATGCTAATTCTACCGCATTTTGCGTTTCCCTACTAATATCAAGGAACAGACATCAAATAAATCCTAGTCAGGAAAATAAAACCATCATGGAACCGACCCTCAGCAGAACACAGCACTTTGCGGCGCACACTGCAGCAGCCTGCCGCCCTACAAACGGAGTTTGCGACGACGGAGCGCCGCTTAAAACACACTCAAAGAATGTCAACAGCGCTTAGGGTTTGGAGGTTCTTTCTACGGAGTTAAACACGCACGGTGGGTTCCAGTCACGCTCTGCTGTAAGGTTTTAAGTCACGCTCCGCAGAAGACTCGGCACAGCATGAACACACGCACACACAGCACACGTGCCCGCACACACCCGAGTGTACGCAGAGACGGGTACGTACGCACATGCCGGCCTCTCTCCGTATTTAGAGAGAGGTACACGCGCATCACTTGAGACTTACGTGGCACTAAGAACTTACTCAGGCTCTTTGCAGAGGGACACGTTTCAGCTGTAGTGCTTTCTGGGTTCTGCTCAAAGGTACAAGCAAAGCACTGTTTTCCCGAACGATGAGGCTGTTGACTGACTGTACTTCCTCTTTCTTAAGCGAGCAGTATTCCCTACAGAGTCCACTCAACCTGGTACTTATTTCTCACCTTCACTATTTTCTAACTGTCGATCGCTTGAGTTTAGATGGGGTAATCTCATCTGATTGGAATGAGGAAAGAAAAGCAGAATTGACTCTACACAGAAATGACCAGACTGTACTTGTGTGAGTAGTGCAAGCCACTGCTTTCCTCTGAGCAACGTGCAGACACTGCAACAGTGCAGACTCAAAGCCATACAGTTACGGTACTGTAACCACAGTGATTTCCAGGGTTAGGTCAAAACTGGATGTCAAGCACAATTTTATCTTCATAGAGGGCAATCACCAGCATGATGGCAAATCCAAGAAGCAGGCCTAGATTCTGAAGAATGAACTGCCCCACAGGACAGTAACCATGCTCTTCGTTATCTCCATCTCCATGAAGCATTTCTGGAAGCTAAAAGAAAGCGCCATTTAGAAAAGTATTTCAACTCTATTCCATTTATACACAGTCCAGTTTACAGGATGATACTGTCAGCAACAAACACTCTGGGATTCAGGTGTAAAAACAACACTCTTCACAGTTAGGTGACACTCTACCTGACCACTGCATTTGATAAAAACACCACCACATCGTGTACTTGCGATGCAAACTGAAAACACCTTTCCTTTCAGCTTTGTAGCTGGAACACGCGTTTACTTTCAAGTCCTCCAGGTAAGGAGTAGCCCGTCACTCTGAGTTCTTTTACTCAAGTAAGTCGTGCTCAAATATGCACTTCGACAAGGAAGCTTCGACTACTTCCACAGCGATCACGTTACTATAAATACACCTTCATTATAAATACACTGAGCAGCATGGCAAGGCAACTACTGGCCACAGCAGCAAAGGGAAGAGGCAGTTTCAGCTGCTTTAGTTAGCACCAGTGCAGACCCCTGACAGCGTCCTAGATAGTGACGTGACGATGAAGACGTGGTGCTGCCTCAATGAGAACTGCTGAAACTCAAAGTCTGTGGTTAAAGTCCTTGCCAGGTGCCTGCCTACCTGGACAAGTCAGCCAGGGAGAGTCAGGTATCACTCGTTTCAACCTTGCACCAGTTGTCTTTTGAGGAAGCTGCTAAAACGTGTGGTTTGAGAACAGCACAGTCAGTGCCATGTATGTGGGAGAGCAGGACTAGTGGTGTAGGCTAGCAAAGAGACGAGATATGGCAACAAAATCTCTGAAGAAATTTGGAAAGTTGAAGAAAATGCATGGTTTAGCATACTTGTGACCAGTGAACTATCCCACTGCATCTGCAATTAAAAGCTGAAACAGATTGGTCCTCCATGAGCTTAAAACAAAATCTCTACTGGAATGCCACTCGGAGGCAGAGTTCCACTTTTGTGTAGGCAGTGTGTAGCCACTCCAGGTGAGCCGGGCAGCAGCCTGCTGGCCATAGGTTCATGCTACTGACGTGCAATAGCCAATAGGTTCAACAGCTACTTAGGCTGTTTGAGGAGAAAAGCATCAGCTGTGATGAAGCTCTGTACCAGGGAAGGGTCATTTGCAAATGAAGCAATGGAATTCCAGGTAGTCACTTCACAGTGCCTGAACACTCCTCAATTAAAGATTTAACTAGCTGAAGTCTTCCTGTTTAATATTAGCTATGTCCTTAAAATCTGGGGAAGCGATGCATCTTTTTCTCTGTAAATGAAAACTCATCCTCACCGGTCTTGGGAAAGACAAGGCTCAAAACTGGCTCTCTTAAACGGTGCTCTGAGGCCTCTCAGGACTAAACATGGAGCGACACCACGTGCACACGTGCGCTACTGCCCGAAGGACCCAGGTACGTGGGACGTGTACACACTCAACACAGCACGCCTACCTGCTCTTGACGCAGCAGTGGTTTTCTGCCAGAATATGGTTTTAAAAAAGCTGATCACCACAAGAGCTTTGGCTCCCAGCTGTTCACGCTAAGGGCTCAGACAAAGCTTCCCAGAGTCTGTCCCACCAAAAATAAATGTGCATTCCACCACGTCAAATACATCACAGTATATGATTACATTTGAGTGAGGAACAAATCTAAACACTGGTTTTGACTCCAGCACCTAAAGCCCCATTTGCAAAAGAAGAGACTCAGGCTATGTTTATCAGTAGGAACTTATTAGTTCATTAGTGGGAACTAGTCCCACTGTAGTTTTTTGTAGTGTAACAGGAGTCACTGGCAACAGCACAAACCCAAACAGACAAGCAACTGTAAAACTTCACGTCTCAAAGCATCAGGTCCATTTCGTAGAACAGACAGACCACCTGCTGTCTGCAGACGCTTTGTGCGCTGCAACAAAAGAAGTTCTGACATAGGTGCTGTTTCAAGTCCCAAGGTTTCTGTGTGGAATGCGAAAGCAACAGAGAAGCATGGCAGCCTTACCATGTCGACCAACGCCACGTAGAGGAACATGCCCGCGGTGATTGCGAAGATCCACAAGGTGATGTTGTTAGTGTACTGGCCCACCGCGGTGCCTATCAGCATCCCTATGTAGGCCATCATGGCAGACAGGAGGTTGTACACGATGGCTTGCTTCACGGTCATGCCTGCTTTGAGAAGCACAGCGAAGTCACCTGCAATGGAGACAGAACACAGGGGTTTAGTACCAGCGCTTCTCAGGAGAGTAAGGAGATAAATTACCCAACATTTACTATCCCAGCAGTCTCAGACACTGCCAAAGTGAAAATGCTGCAGCACAGAAAGGCTTAAAGGAAATCTCGGCCGGAGGACATGACCACTCTTACAAGAACTGTGTTTATGTGCAGCAATCCCCTGACTAAAACACGATTTAAAGGTGCCCGTCCATCATGCCGATTGTCAGAAAGTGCTTAGAGGTAAATGGTCAGTGGCTAATGTTTAATGCCTTAGTAGTGGCAATGCCTAGCAGTTACAGTGGGTAATGGTTAGAGGTCAACAGAGGAGGAGTCCAGATGTGGTCCTCCCGCAGAGGGAGGAGGAGGAGGACATCTGTGCATACACACTTCTCTTTACTTCACGGCACATGCAAGTGGGGGCTTAGTTTTGATCAATACCTGTGAAATTTCCTTTTAGCTATATACGCCTCGTTTTGCAAGTTCATCACGAGGCATTAGTCCCCACAGAGGGTGACATGAATTTGAGAAAAGGAAGAGCTACATGCAGAAAGAGAGCCTTCGTATCCATGCTGGCTCAGTCCCTGGTTTAAGCCAAAGCAGGCCGTCCTGTTTTATTCTGAACTCAGGACGGCACTGCTAAGGTTGCTGATAGAGGCAGATGTTCTTAAAGGTTCTACATTTCAATCTTGTCATCAGCTCTGGTATTTTTACACCCACCCAACTGAACTCTTGTGAGTATGAGTGGAAGACGATACGCAGCCATGGGTAGTTAATAGAATATTCTCATGGCAGACATGCTAGAAATTAGTTGTACAATCCAGATGTAAAAGAGCCTGTGTAGAGCGAACGGCCTGCTTCTTACACTAAGTGACTTCACTCATGTCCACCTCACAAGCTGTAAGCACACCGATGCGTGCTGCGATCCTTTACGCTCCGCAGCAGGCTCCCTTCCCTCCTGATTGCGCAGCACTGCTGACAAGCAATGGATGCCTGCTCTGCTATTTCCCACCTGAGCCCACTCCTTACCTCACACGTGGTATCTGCCTACGTAAAATGCTTTCCGTTACCACCTCTGGGCGGTTCTGAAGTAATTGGTTTATACTTTACTCCTGATCATCCAGAGCAGCAGCTCATCAAGTAAGCGTATGAGCACACACAGGCTTTAACACTCTTCCACATCACTGGTGAGAAGAAAGGCACCTCCACTCTCTAGCTACCCTTGTCTACGCCTCAGTCGCGCTAGAAGTGAACGCAACGCGCTTTATGGCTCTCCCAGGAAAACAGCAGCTTTCATCAGGCTTAGCTAATCCCAGGAAGAAATGCTCGAAGGAGGGGGAAAGAACCAATGGCTCTGGCAGCAACGCCGACAGGATTTACCCTAAACAGTCACCTAACAATTCAGCAACACAGGACCTTCTGAAGAGCTCCGCAAAGGATTTTCCTTATACGAACTCGTGTTTGCTTACGTAACGTTGCTAAACGTTGTGTAAGACAACGCCACGCAGAGCAGGGTGAAACTCCTCTGTAAAGCGCAGAGGTGTAACGCCAACACGTAAACAGTGCACTCCTAAGGACATCTGCAGAGCACCTTCAGAAAGCTTCACCGAAGCGCTGTAAAACTAGATACCTGCCAAAATAATCCCACCTCAAAGCCCTCATTGGGCACTCTGAAGCGGTACTGCCCCACTCCTCTCTGGAGTCGTGCACTGCATCGTGCTTGCTAGGATGAGCACTGATCACAGCAGCTCTCACGTAAGTGCTCTGTACTGACGAAGAGACCGAACGCACCGAGTTACAGCATAGTTACCTAATTCATGGGGAAGCTCATGACAAAACACTGCTATAGAAGTACTGATTCCTCCTGTCAGTCCAGCACTAAAAGCTGCTCCTAGGAAAAAAAAGACAAAAATAAAAGATTCAGGCTCTATCTGACTATTTTCCAGTCAGAAAATGTATTCAACAGACTTCCCAGAGGGGACACCCCTTTTGACAGAAAGCATGTGCTAGCATTTTCTCGTGATGTCTGTCTCCTGCCTGCACACCAACTGGAAATACTGGCAGCCTCCTGGATGTGCACTGCCACCGCGTGCTGCGCCGCTCAGCTTATCTGAAAGACAAATCCTGAGGCAGGAGGACAGCCGAGAACAGAGAGACGCTGGCAATAAGCCAATACACAGCACCCCTTGTACAGCCGTAGGAACTCTCAGGTCCATCGGGACAGCTCAGAAGGCACACGAGCAATGCTCTAGCTCTCCTGTTCAGGCTGGAAATCCAAACTAATACTTAACCCACAATCTATTTCCTTTATGCTTATTTGTAGAGCACGTATCAGCAACTTATTTAATAAGCCAGACCTGGAAACCAACAAGGAGAGAAACAATCGGCATTTGGTAACTTGTGTCTTGGATCATTTAATCCAGTGTTGGATCATTTCATTTGAATTCACACCTTAAACCATTCTGAGATGAGAAAACTGGTACTAAACTTCTGTGTGGTAGCGGGGAAAGGCAAGAGAGCCTGCAGTGAACAGTCAAACAGATCAGAAGACAATCTGAAATTCACTTTCCTTTGGATTCACATATCCCAATCTACGCAGAAGATGAACACCCTTTTCTAACATCTACATTTTATCAGCTGCTTGGGCTTGGCACAGGAATATAGTTATGGAGTTTCAATACAGTGAAGTCCCCCACAGATGCTGTAGTGAAGTGGCCTTTTTGCCCTTAGAAGTGGCTGTCTGCATCTTAACTACTTAATGTAAAAATGCAGTAAGATGTTGGTTTTAATAAAGTTTAGTTTCTTTAGAAAACGGAGAAGGTGGAGAAACTGGAGCAGATCCCACTGCTAACTCCAGATCCCAGTACGCAGCTTATCCCGCATCCATCAGAATCGGTCTGTGCCTTCTGCCAACAGCTCAGAACTGTGCACTCTTAGCAGCTACCTCGGCAGTTACACGTACGTGTGCACTTCAGCACACTGCCATTTCGACTGTATATTCAAATTACTGGGTTTTACAGCTCAAATCACATGTAGAGGTTTAGGTGCATCAAAGCTGATTTAATAAATCTAATCCGTTTGCTGCTTCCACTTCTCCTACATTTGGCTAGACCACAGGAAAAAACAATACCTTGCTTAAAAAAAGTAAACTTATCCCAAGTAGAAGTAAAATTATCCTAAGTAGTAGTTTTATAAATATTTACCTGGCTCTCAGTATATTTATTATTTTCAGATACTGTGTGTTCTGTGTATTAATGCAATATAAACAGTGTTATTTATAAATAATAATATATATCAATTGTAAATACACTGTAATATAAAGATGACAAGAAAACTGAAAGGCACTTATTTATCATCCAAAGGCAAAGACACAAAGAGCAGAAGTGCATGACAGGAGTTGCACGGTCCATAAAGAGAGTGGTCTGCACCTACCTCTGTTTGGCCGAGATCGCTACTTCCACTACTACCAATACAGTAACCTTGGTGGAAGCAGTCCAGAGTATTAAGAAAGGCAAGACAATTTCAGCTGAGGGCCAGTGACCACAGGAGCTAACTGGAAGCCTCACCTGTGCCCACTGGCAAGTAAAACATTACCAAAGTTATTAAAGGTAAGAAGAAACTTGAGAAATACTCAGGTGCTTTTGCTTACCGATTGCTAAGCCATCACTAAAGTTGTGAATGCCATCTCCCATAATTACCATCCAAGCAATACTAGCTATCCCAGTGTCTTTCAGGTCTTTTCCAGAATGACAGTGGCCATGGGAATGATGGGAATGTTTGTGATGCCAGTGGTGACTGTGTTTTCTAGCTATCATTTTATCTTCACCATGGCTGTCATACTCTGAATCGTGAAGGTCATGCTCTTGAGCAGCATGTGAGACATCATTGTGAGAATGATGCACGTTGTTGTCCTCTTCTACAGACAAGAAGTTCTTGGGTGGGGACTCCAGCTGTCCGTCTAAATCGGTGAGTTCAGTTTCATTGAGTCGATCTTCAGATAAAACTGAGTCATCAGCTCCTACAGTGAAGCCAGTTGGGAGAGACACTGCATTAATTCTTAAGCATCACTAGCAACTGCTGCATCATCGACCTACAATTTCACTGCTCTGTCAAAGAACTTTAACGCATCCCCAGCCACTTGGTTTGTTGTCAGCTTTCAGCCCCACATCTTTTTCTCTCGCTGAAACAGAAGCCTGTACAGGAGTGAAAACAACGCAGGAGGTGCCCTGGCATGAACAGAAAGGCTACTGCTATTTCTAGAGTATTAATAAAGGAATGATCTGGCAATCTGTGCTCCAGCAGACAAAGCCTATTGTTGCAATCAAGCAGTTCTGGCCAGTGAAGTTATTAGCTCACAATAATTGAACACAAATATTTCACAGTCAAAAGTACACAAACAGTAAGTGAAATTTACACAGAACACCACTGAGGATCTAAAGAGCTGGTTCCAGATAAAGGGGCTCTTAAGCATCATTTGGAAGCCGTTCAAAAGAACACAGAACAGCCAGCAGGAGTGGCAGTGCAGTTCCAAACTCAAGTTCCTCAAGGCCTCCCAGTGCCTGTAGCACTGAGCGCTTACTGATGAGCAGAGTGCGCTTTCAGAGGAACGGGGCCAGCGAGCAGAAGCAAACTCCCTCCAATCGCCCGTTAAAACGGTAAGAAGGCACTTCCAATACATTTACCTCCACCCTCACAGCTGGAACACCACCTGCGTTCCATGTCAGTGTGCCCAACCCCACTGTAAGTTGTCCAAGTCCTAACTCTCCCTTCTACAAACCGGTCTTGACAAAATTGTGCTGGTGTGTGCGTATGGATTCTCCGCCAACAAATCCAGCACCCGTGCAGGCAACACAAAAGGAAGGTTATGAAGCAAAGCCCTTCCCTTTGCCTCACTCCTTGGAGAAGGGAGACGGGGTTTTGCTTCGGGACAAACGCTGCACAAACACTGAGACTGCCATGAAGGGGAGAGCATGTGAAGCTAGTTTTGGATACGTGAGGAATATTCAGGATCCAAGGTTGTGTTTATAGAAATAAATTCATTTTGTTTAGCCTTCTCGGCCAAACTGTAACTGGTCAGAAGCTGGAATCTTCAAACTGAAGGAGTTATCTCCCTTTCAAGCCATGTGTGTTTATTTTTGAACCTATTCTTACCAGAGCTGAGCATCTCAGGCAAAGCTTAACCACCCCAAACCAAACAAAAAATCCCCCATGAACCAGAGCCACAAAACCTGACTACTACAAATGTCTGAGCAGCTTGTCTGGCAGATTAGCGAGTGTTTGGTTCTATGGAGAACAAAGTAAACGAGTATTTAACAGGAAAATCCTACTGAGTGTTACCAACGAGATGTGTCACGGCAGCGGGACTGCATGAGGAGTTACATGTCACATGTGACAGCTGACAGGCCAGTACCTTGAATCTTGGAGGCAAGAGAAAATTCTGAAAATCAATGCGTACCTGCGAGGGGTTTAAGCTGAAGCCAGTCAGCATCTGGTCTATTATTTAACTTGTGATCAGAAAGTTTCCTTCCAATTGGTGATTCTTCAGTCTGTTTCTTCTTGCACCACTTCTGCTTACTCTGCAACAGGGAACAGGTAACAACTGGTTTGTGAAAGAACAGACAATCACAGAATCATTCAGGTTGAAAAAGACAAGACCTTCAAGACAGAGTCCACACATTAACCCAACTCTACCAAGCCCACTGCTGAGCCACGTCCCTAAGCTCCAGATCTACGTGACTTTTACAAATGTCCAGGGATGGTGTTTCAACCCCTTCCCTGATATCTCTGTCAATTAAGAAGTTTTTCCTAATATTTAACCTAAACATTCCCTGGTGCAACTTGATGCCGTTTGCTCTTGTTCCATCACTTGTTACTTGTGAGAACACACCAGCATTTACCTCTCTACAAGCTCCTTTCAGGTAGCTGTAGACAGCAATAAGGTCTTCCTTTGGCCTCCTTTTCTTCAGACTAAATAGCCCCAGCTCCCTCAGCTGCTCCTCATAAGGTTTGTTCTCCAGAATCTCCACCAACCTTGATGTCCTGTTTTGGATCCGCTCCAGCACCTCAGTGTACTGAGGTGCCCAAAGCTGAACCCATGACTCAAAGTGTGGACTCGCCAGTGCCCAGTACAGGGGGACAATCACTTCCCTGCTCCTGCTGGCCACACTGTTTCCGATACAAGCCACGATGCCATTAGTCTTCTTAGCCACCTGAGCACACTGCTGCCTCATGTTTAGCTGATGCTCAAGCAATACCCCCAGATCTCTTTCTGTGGAGCACTGTCCCAGCACACTCAGGCTCCTCTCAAGCAAACTCGGCTTTATCCCCCCACTTCAGATCTAGTTTAAAGCTCTTTCAAAAAGCCCTGCTAGTTTTTGTCCCCAAATCGATGGAAATACACTGGAATGTCCAAAAATCTCTTCAAAATCAGTTACTCTCTCTTCGTATGTTTAACCTAAGTTCTGTTATTACAGAACATGAGTCTCTTTAAGGCTCATCAGTGGTATCCATCCCAGTGGCAGTGGGGATTGGATGATTTTCTGAGGTCCCTTCCAATCCCTCACGCTCTGTGATTCTGTGACAGAATCTCACTCACACGCTCACTCATTCCCTGGCCCACTGGCAGCATGTCCCTGCAGGAATACAGCAAGTCATGACAAGGACTGCTCCAACAGCCCAGGAACGCCACGCATGCAGAGTTTGCTTGTTTTATTCGAGGGAGCAAGCAAACAGCAAGAACAGCTCCTCTGTTTTGTTAAACTTCATTGTTTAACATTCCTGTAACTTCTCGGTTTCCTTTAGAGAGGAGCTGGATGCTTTCCTATCTGCAGCCCGTACCAGAGATTACCGAAGACTTGACAAGGCAGCCTGGGGGACTGAATGACTTAACTATTCCCCAAGAAGATATCCCCAGTGGGATCTCCCTTCTCTCTTTACCAGAAGATCTTAGAAATGCCTCTTCCACCCCAGAAAATCTTTTGCAGTCTGTCCAGCTGGGGCAGCAAGTCTGATACGAAAACCTTAACATTTTTCAATCTCATTTTGAGAGAAGCTGTTCTAGTTTCACCAAGGAGTTGATTCCTTGAAGTCAAATGATGGGAGTTGAAAGTTCAAAGTGTGTTTTAGTTGAATGTTGAAAGACTAGGGCTCTTCAGTGGTTTGAATTTCTACCCACTGTCACACTCTTTCTGAGGTACTCACTTTCCTTTTATACCACCACCACCATCACCACGCGTACTGGACGCTCCCAGCCCCCAAAATGCCATCGTTTTCAGCAGAACAAATGTCGACTGGCCATTTATAGAGAGCAGGAGGTCTGCGTGTGGAAAATCTCTGCACCTTCGTCACGCCAGCACTGCTAGCTAGCAGTGTGCACAGGTCTGCTGTAAACTGCCCAACAATCACCTGGCTGTGGTAGCAGTTCTTTCTTACATACTGCCTCTTGTATTTCTGCACAAACATCACAGCAAAATAGAGAAAGCTGTGCTACCTTCTACTTAGATCTGCTCTTCAAATACATCTGGCCAAAAAGCTGCAACCTCCTCCATCCGATTTCGGCTCGGTCTCCCCAAATCACCTTGTTAAGGAGAGCAACCTCTCGGAGAGGGTTTGCTCGTGTAAAGCCAAACCGCGTGCAGACTACCAGCACTGTGACGGAGCAGTGAACGGAACGACGCGGGAACCACCTCGCAGACAGCGGCACAGTGTCTCAGCGGGCAGCTGAAGTGCGTACCTTCTGTTTGTTGTAGTGCTTGTACATTCTTATACAGTGTTCAATGATGAACAAAACATAAATGCCTCCAAGTGCCACAAGACCTTTCAGCACTGGGTCATTTTCTTCTAGCAAGCCATCAGTCCGTACTCCATGTCCGTGGGCATGTCGATGGGAACGCCTGTGTTCGTGAACATGACCTTGGCCATGGTGGTGACTGTGGTTGTGGCCTCCATGTGACTAGTAGGAAAGAAAGTAACAACACAGCATGACCTGGTGCAACTGGGAGGCTGAAACGGCTCTGAGCTGATAACAGTGACAGAAATGCAGCATTACAACGCTTTAACATTTGGGGTGTGAGTTTGCTTGTTTGGGATTTTTTTTAACATTAATGCATTTTACCATAGACATTTTTCAACAGACTTCCCATTATCCTAATCAAGAAAAAAGTTATTCCTCTGGGAAGTGTTTAGGAAGTGGGAGATAACCTAGCTGCAGCTTTTTTCCATCACAGTGCTGACGATAATGAAACTGTCGCAATTCTAAGGACAATGAGCTAACACTCAGAAACTTCACAAGGAATTACCATTCCTACGCTCCCATTAGCAACCAACAGTTAACCACGACCTTAATTCTGAGGAGATGTAATTTTTGTGTTAAACAGCGTGTCTTTATGCAAAGAAAATCTGGAGACATTAGTCATGTTGCTGGAAGAATCAAGGTGCTAAAGTTTAGAAAGCATCTCTCCTTCTCAGAATTGCAGGACACCATCACAAATTAAAAACCATTCACCTTCCCAGGCAACTTCTTGCTTCAGTAAGTTAGAGGTTGCTTCCCCCTCAAAAGCAAGTAACCAGGAAGGCTGATTCCCCTGAAATACTTCCAAATGACACCGACACAAAGGTGTCAGTAGGCAAGAGACGGTGACACTGCTGAATTTAAGATGCCCTTCCAGTCTCATTTGGTGTTTTAATACACCTTTCCTAGTTTCTTACGTCGGAAACACGCATTTCCTTTCTTCTTGTTAACAGAAAGTCTTAAACACTCTTTCAGGATGGCCCTCATAGTCAAGTCAATCCAGATCTGCATCAGTGAACACTTGGTTGTTGATACTTGCCCAACCAGTCTCTGAAAAATACCTGTATTCAGTTACAATTAAGAATAAAAGCAGAGGGAAGACTACTTACATGTGGCAACAGATGGAGTAGTGCATCTCCACTCATTGTTCCTACAGCCAGAGCTACCAAGAAAGTTAGAAGAAATTTGAAGCACCATTGGTTAATGATGGGAATCAAGATCACACCTAGCAAGGAAAGCAGGCTAATGACGGTGATAGAGATGATACCACAAAACCAGGCTGTGGGAAGAAATGAATACAGAAAGGTTATCAGAACAATACCTGTGCAATTTTCAGATCAATGACTTTCAACTATCTCTTAGGAAGGTGACTTTCCTTTAAGCTAAGTTGTGTTTGCCTTTCACCTAAGTTTGTGCATTCAAAAGGTGCTGAAAAAATATGAAGTCCACAGCAAAAAAAATACACAGGCTAATTCACAGCAACAGGGCAATGCAGTGACACACATCAGAAAACAGCTCAAACGAGCCCAGCAATTCTTCCTGATCCTAAGCTCCAGGCTTAGCTTGTAGCCCACTATGAAAAAAAGCAACAGACTTCATGCTGGAACAAAACTGTCCCTGTTACTTCACTTATTCACAAGTCCTGTGAGCACTAATTCCTATTTAACATCTGCTTTGAGCACAGTCTTATGCAAAACCTAACTGAAATCAGTACTTCTCTGCCTCTGTTCCGAATACCGTGTTCACTGAGGCACCCTCCTTCCAGCTGCTGCTTGCACACGTATGGTTTTATTTATGACAGGCAATTATGGCTTGACATTTGAGACAGAGGAACTTTAAAACCAAACACCATCATAAAAGCTTGAAATGTTGAAAGCAACGTCCCACTAACAAAATGCAGTGGTTTTTTTTTTTTCCTGAGAACCTCTACTGCTGCCATTAGAATAAAAATCGGTCAGTGGGATACGATTCCCTCAACATGATCCTGTCCACTAGGGAAGATGAGCAAATTTCCATATGAAATGGAAGAGGAGGAATTACACAAGAAACAGCTCCTGTGAGCAAAGAAACATGGCACCTCACCCTAATGAAACATTTTTTCCACTCTTTCAAGCCATCAGTGCAGCTAAGAATTACAACCCAGTGGGTTTGTTTCTTCTGGTTCTGGTTCTCTATGACTTTTGAATTTTCTTCCCATCACAGAAACTTCCAAGAGCAGAAAGAAAAAACGGTTTAATTCCAACAACAGACTCGACAGTCCCAGAGACAGGAACAGCTGGTGCTCCTGTTTTACAAGCACTAACTGCTTGGGCTAAGATCTTGCATGAACATGATTTCCTCTATCTATTTACTTCTCTTCTATTTACTTCTTTTCAGTTTTAGCTTAAAAGCTTCAGTTCTTTCCATGTTCTTTCCTAGCTTGACAAACCTCTGCACAGTTGCCAACTGTATTGAGTCTGGTGCATGATCTGACTTTCCTTATGTCTCTGCAGATCCACTGATTTTTGATGAAGGGGAAAACATGCTGGGAAAAGGGGGAAGGGGGAGAGACAGAGCAGAAGAGAGGCAGAATGCAGCTGCAGCTGATCCTCAGGGAATGTTGGTAGTTTAGCAGTCGAATGTCACCAGAGTTCTATCTGTACCAAAAATGCTACAGATCAGGTTTTAAAAGGCTTTGTCACAAGGACTGCAGCTGCTGCAGGCTTGGTCTAGTTCAACACCAAAACTTACACCATCTGGTGTTTTCAGTTTTATTCTGGGATATTCATTCTGACAAGGCCTGTAGCTGTCAGCCCACAGCAACACAGAGAAACAAACACCACCTTCAAACGCAAAGGGTACGTGAGCACATCCACCAGGAGAAACCCACTGGAGAAAGCTTAAGAAAGTACCCAGCATAGGCTGAAAAGCAGAGTGATACCGAGAGGAAAACAGAGCTGGTGGAGAGGCAAAGACTGCCATCAGATCAAAACAAACAGGCTGGAAGGTATGAATACAAAAGTAGGTCTAGCAGCAGGACCTGCTGGCCAAAATACTGACACTACACAGCCTTGATTCACCCCCTGGGATCACCTCAATCACGTGCCCTGGATTAGCAGGCTCTGCTGACAGAAACAGCCTACGTGGACTTGCTCAAGTAGCCCGAAACACCCTACACAGCCATATGTCAGGGCACTGGAAGCGTGAGGTAGATGATCAGTGGTCTCACACAGAGGAGAAATAGAAAGGAGACTGGATGGTTTCACATATCAGAGCCCAGGACTTGGCAAATGTAGCTCTGATTCATACTCTTATGAACGATACAGTTTCTAAACACAGCACCATGATTAAGATGAGGCACATGAGAATTAGAACATGGAATCTAGACAGCTCTCAGATCCTGGCTACCAGTATCTGTCTCTATTTAAACTCTTTAAAAATGGTAAAAGACTGCTCTCAAGTCAAAGATAAAAAGCACTTGATTTACTCACACCCCTCTCAGAGAGGAAGACTTAGGACAAAACTACAACACAAAATCTTATTGAAGTGTTTCATTAAACTCCAGCGTCCAAACCCCTAAAATATTGTGGACATGGAACTAATATGCAATTCTGTGAGTGCCACAAGAGCTCTTAAAGTTATAAAAAGGCCTTATTGTATGTTGCTTCTAAGAATATTGCCTGACAAAACAAGACGAAGGTGACGGAACAATTGCTTGAACAAGAGACCTCTGTCCAAACAGAGAACAGCAAACAAAAGACAGCTGCTCACACCCTGTCTGGACAGCTCTATGTAACTTAAAACAGGCTAAAAGGCTGCTGTGGCAGACTCCTCGGAAGGCTGAGAACAGTTAGCCACCTGCAAGCTTCAAGAGGAAAGCAAGCTAAGAGAAAGAAAGGCTTCACTGCAGCAAAGCCACTGTAAGAGGGGTTAGGGGATCACAAGCTCCAGGGAATCCTGGCATCTGAACAGGCAGATTTACAAGATATGTCTGATCTGAAATACTTCTACTCAGCCTCTCTGATAGATCTCCATCTTTAAAAGTGTCGTTCCACGTTTCCTTGTATCACTTCTACTAGTGTGATTCAATAGGAGGGTGTGCCTGTAGAGCTAAGCTGTTTAGGGACCCTCAGTGATACTGATGTCCCCTCTTCCAGCTGGTACACTCTGGAATCTCAGTCTTATATGTAAGCCCTTGAACATCCTCTGTTAGAAATTGTTACAGAACATTTGTAAATTACAGGAAGAAAACCCAACACAGTTTTATAAGTTTTTAGTAATCAGGTAATGAAATGACTTTGCTTTAGAAAACTGCAGCATCAGAAGGAACAGAAACCTTCCAGGTAATTTAGTATCAACGAACGGAAGCAGCACTGCCTACTGAAGATGTCTGAAAGCTTGAATTTAAAGTAAAGCAAAGTGTATACAGCTCATCTTTAAAAATTCCACTGCATGCAAGTACTTTGGCAAATACTTCTATCTCAAAGTGCTTACAATAACTTGGGTAAGCAACAATTTTCACCATCTAGAACCCTACACTCTGCAGGTGAAGTTACTCCATGACTGGCATTTCCCTTTAGAGGGAAAATGATTATTATATTAACTCTGCAGTTAATACAACAGTATAAAGGCAATTGCTAAGAAGAATGGTTTATCATTATCTAGTCAAGTTGGCCTGAGCTAGACATCACTGTTTTTAGAGCCAAAACATGTTCTTACAATTACCTGATAAATGAGTTACTTCTACTCAGGGCATAAGATGACATAAAACATGTTAAAGGCTTCACTAATTTTGCAAACTGAGTCTCTTAAAACATTAAAGGTTTTCAACTAAGTTGTTCCTCAATTCCCTTGCTCATTACAGAGAAAGAAAAAGCATTCTTTCAAAAGGATTCACTCCCCTAACTTTCTAACTAGACTGGTTCAAAGCATGTGCAACATCACAGTTTTGTATATGGATTCAGTATTTTAATTGGCAGAAGATGCTTGGAGCTACTCTAGAAATCCTCTTGGTAATGGGGGGGGGGGGGGGGGGGGCAACCTCCCCNATATTAATTTAATTAAAGTTATTAAATCATTACCCTTGAAGTAACTGTTTTAACAACAGCAAAGACACACACAGCTTACAACTATGGTGAGAAGAAAAAAAGGTGTAGGGGTTTCCACCCAAGGCACGCACAACAAAACCCAAAGCTCCCAACGGAGGAGTCTCATGAACACTTCTCACGCACTTAAGAGAGCACAAGTATCGAATGATTCACAGGCACAGAAGGGAAATGTTGTCAGAAACGGCCCTTTAAAGGCTCCTGTGTCTTACGCACGTGTGGCTATTTCTTTAGCACACAGCAGTTCTGGATGTCGGCGCTACAGAGCTGCGCTACTGCTCGAATACCAAAACGCAAGCACCTGAAATAACAGTTTCCAGTGAAGGAACCGTAATGAAGATACTGCTCTCTGCTCCTGAATGAACGGATTTGGGTCAAATTGGTTAAGATAATTTGTGCCTAAGAAACACTGCAGCTTTCCTACTCAGAGATGAACATGTGGATCACCTGATTCAAACTAAGGAACGCACATATTTTAAATTAATGACTTAGTCCAGACTATTTGCTCATCCCTAGAGGTTCTCCT
>VXBP01003481.1:154773-189426 GCA_013400115.1 Rhinopomastus cyanomelas | reverse complement strand
GGGTCAACTCTCCCTACAGTGAGCCAGCCTCACATAAAGCACACACGAGTATTTGGTTGACAGCAGCCTGAACAGATAGCGAGACAGTAGCTGTGTCGCTGTAGGAGTTTCACGTCTCTCGAGTTGACGACGTTAATGACTCTGGCACAGTTAACACAGACACCAGAATGCATTCCTTCCAACACTTAGTAGCATCTGTGTGGATGTAGTTACTCTGAGCTTTACTTCTAATGATGCTAATAAGCACCTGCGTACTAATCAATATTCACCGTTACCAACACTCTTATTTTTAAAACGCTGGACATTGCACCCAAGATTTGTAAGTTTTTACTATTTCACCACAGGTAGAACCCTAATCTGTCAACCGTTCCATTATAATTCATGAACAGATAGCAGTAGTAAACATAAATTAAAAATATTAATTTTAAATTAATATTAATTTAATTAAAGTTATTAAATCATTACCCTTGAAGTAACTGTTTTAACAACAGCAAAGACACACACAGCTTACAACTATGGTGAGAAGAAAAAAAGGTGTAGGGGTTTCCACCCAAGGCACGCACAACAAAACCCAAAGCTCCCAACGGAGGAGTCTCATGAACACTTCTCACGCACTTAAGAGAGCACAAGTATCGAATGATTCACAGGCACAGAAGGGAAATGTTGTCAGAAACGGCCCTTTAAAGGCTCCTGTGTCTTACGCACGTGTGGCTATTTCTTTAGCACACAGCAGTTCTGGATGTCGGCGCTACAGAGCTGCGCTACTGCTCGAATACCAAAACGCAAGCACCTGAAATAACAGTTTCCAGTGAAGGAACCGTAATGAAGATACTGCTCTCTGCTCCTGAATGAATGGATTTGGGTTGGTTAAGATAATTTGTGCCTAAGAAACACTGCAGCTTTCCTACTCAGAGATGAACATGTGGATCACCTGATTCAAACTAAGGAACGCACATATTTTAAATTAATGACTTAGTCCAGACTATTTGCTCATCCCTAGAGGTTCTCCTACCTCGCAAGATTCTGCACCTCACCGCTGTTCCTACGACAAAGAGTCTGACGTTTGGAGGTTGGACATCCAAACGTTTAACAGTCAAAATGTCTAAAGGGAAGAATCTGGGCCAAAATGCCTCAGCTGTGGCTACCTTGGAGAAGCTACCAAACCATCAAACAGACTGTGTCTCCTGACTTAAAGGAACCTGCTGTCTCGTTTCTTCCAATAAAGGTTACGTTGTATGACATTTCAAGCTTTGAAGTTGGTATTTACAATGCAAAGTAATTCTGAAGTCTTTAGATGTTTTATACCTACCTGATGCACCTGTTTTATCTTTATTCTCAATTGATGCATTTTTACTCTTCATAAAATCTTCAAGCTCATCGTAGTGCATGATACAGAGCCTTCTCTCAATCTGGTACAACAAAGCAGGACACAGGTATATAAATAGCTCAGGAGATATCATACAGCTGGTTTCCAGACCATAGTACCGTAGCAGCTGGGTAACATTTAAGCACTGAAAGAAAAATGTACAAACAAATTAAATACAAAAGCAACTGTCAGAAAATCTGAGAGATCACTCGAGAACATAAACAGAAAGCAGGGTCTGTGGCTCATAAAACTCCACCGGTGCCAAAACATGTCTAAGAGGATCTAAGTGTTCTATGAAAGTAAAAATGTCTGCACCACAAACTCAATCTCCAGATACCTACTGAATTTGTATAAACGCCAGTGAAGATGCATTTCCACAACCTTTACTTACCACTACACAGCACAAGCAACGAAGAAAGAGCAACAGGAATTGAGGGGAAGAAATAAATCCAAAGCAGGTCTCTTTACCCATCAATCTTCTGTGTTTGGAGTTTTGCTTTGTAATTCCATGTAAGACCTCAGACTCAGCACTCATTTCCTCCTTTCCTATCCTAAAATCATGGTATCAAAATGTCCTGCTACTGCAGTTAACTGGATGGGGGAAGGGAAAGTATATTTATGGTCCTGGCAGAAATAACAGATGCTGAAGGGAGAAATGGGAGAGCTTACACCAGCTCATTGCTACAGAAGCTACATCCACATTGCTTCACAGTCTGTCAGATTCAGAAAGTGGTCCAAAAAGGTGTGTGAGAGTATTAATGACTATTGGGCAGGGCAAACACCCCACCTCTAAGGGTATCTCAGGAATACCTTTATGGATCACCCTTATGGAGATGAACAGACAAGAACAACAGGTCACTGAGACAAGACAGACAACAGAGGCAAATGAAAATCAATACGGTAAACTCAAAACTGTGGCCGTGACCTGTTGCTGTGTGTATTACACAATGGTCACAAACATCCTCCCGCGCTACTTAGCAGTTTGAACCTGCAACCATTACACAACAGCAGCAAAATAAACTTACCGGTTCTGTTTCATACTCACCTCTTCACGATCACGTTCCTCATTATGATCCTTATGATTGCGCATGGAAAAAAGAGCGCGTTTCCTCACGCTGATCTGCTTGTGAGGTGCCTCTCGCTTGCTGGTGTGGTGGCATCCATCCTCATTCCCTAAGCTGGAATCTTGATGTCCATGACTAGTGGAACGATCGCTACCGTGTCCGTGATGAGAGGCATCATGTACACGATGTTTATTAACACGGTGACGATCCACGTGATCCGTGCGAGTACAATCTGGGGGACTGTGCTTCTTCTTCCATTTCCGCTGTTTTCTTTCTGGCTGATCCTGAGTGGTGTTTGTCTCTCTCAAAGGTTCATGGTTCTGTTCCCCGTGGTCAGTGTGACTAGCCGAATCATTATGAGAATGGTGTGTACCATTATGGTCGTGATGATGTAGATGGGGCTGGTGATGATGATGACGACGACTCTGGTCACGAGCGTGTTTGCCATCGTCCTTCACTGCTGACACTACTGCATCTCTCTCAGGGTCACATTTATGATTTCTTTTTGCAGCTATACCAATTGTTGTTTGGTTTTCTGAATCTGAGTGGCTGTGGGAATGGTTGTGTGAGTGAGAATGCTTTCCTTCCTGTACTTCTAAGGCATATAAGTGAGAAACATGATCGTGGCCAATATCATCATGATTTATCATCACTACTTTTACCTCTCCTAAACCAAGACTTATTAACAGTCTTTCTAAGCCAAAAAAAGATAATCTTCCATTTTCTCCGTAACGATCAAAGATCTTCTCAATGTAGTATTTCTGTTCATTTTCAGCTTCCAACGTTGAAAATTTACTCGGCACAGATTCTGTTCCTCCATTCTGGAAGTAGGGTTTATTTGAGATCTGATAGACGTTATGGTTGTGTGGACATTTCTCTTTAGGACCATGGTCATGTCGATCTCCATGGCAATGATTGCACTGATGAAAGACAAATGTCAGCAAACAAATGATGCAGAATTTTGTGTGCATGTGTACCTTCATCTCTGTTTCCTACAAAAAACACAAGGGGAAGCACTTAGGTGTAAAAGCAGTCTCAACAACTGTACTACATGAGCATCAGTTTTGCTCTCAATTGTACCAACTGAATGGCTGACACATCTTTCTAGATACTGGTCTTCACAGCACAACAGCTGCAATATTGCTACTGCAGAAACTGTGGCAATGTCCTTTGCTTACCACACAGTACGATGGGTTCTGCGTATTTTAGAGACGCAGTCTTACACACTGTACTTACAGGAGGGAGTTACAAGAGAAAGATCAGCATTTGCAGTCCATCCTAACAGAATATTTTTGTGTATGTTTTCAGAGGCATCTATGCTTGAACTACAATATTGAAAAATCTTGTAAGGACACAGTTTACAAAGAAATAAAATTAATTAAAAACAACCCTACGTTTTTCTTGTTCGTCGGGATGACAGTACAGTTGAACATCTACAGGTAGATTTCTTCTCTTAGGTGCTGCTAAAGTACCCCCCACACACACTGCACAATTCCCTGTTTTGATAGGTAAGTGGTGATTTTAAAACAGGTTGCCACTAATGAACTTCAATGCTTGTCTTTTTAGAACTTTTTCCTTACATGACTTTCCTTACTGCAAAGATCTGTGCGAAGGGTAATTTCAAGATAAGGTTATACAGCAAAAACATTTATGCAACTCAAAAAACTGTGTTAACACTGACACAGTGAGCTCAAAGTAGCTAATACTGATCTTCAGAAATTGTACCATCTAGGCCAATGTAGTTCCCAATTCAGTATTAAAAATAAGAACCTCATTATCCAACACCAGGTAAGAGGATACTACAGAAGCCTATCTTGTGTACAGAGATGAACACAAGTCACTGTTTTACAAAACGTGACAGCTTTATTTTGCTTACATCTCACAGCAAAGCTGTATCTAAAACAGGGATAATCATTATAAAATAATATTTAAGACATCCTCTCCCCCCCAATCAGCCAAAGGACCAGAAGGCATGCTTTTTACAGGTGATAAGTCTGCAACACGACTGAGAAGGAAACAAGACCTGAGAGACAGGAGAAGGACAGAGTTCCATCCACGCTGCTTTCTGTACACCCAGACACTATGAAGGACACTACATGGTTTCAACACTGTCTACACGGCCAGTGTCACACCTTGACTATGGCCCTAATGTTCACAAAGATGCAAGTGACCTGGTCAATCTGTCCTCAAATGCCACTGACTTTCACACTACAAATGCTCAATTGAGTCATCCTTATCAAGTCCATCCCAGCTCCTAACTAACATGTACCAGGGGAAAACTTTTTCCAGGTAACCCCTTCAAATACAAAAGATGAAAAATCTCTTTTCTCTGGAGCTTCAAGTGCTTACAAGATGAATAAAAAGCAGAGCTCTCTTTTACAATCATCAAGATCATATCTGTCAACGGGAGGCATCCGCACCAAAGCTGATTCCAGGGACTGAACAGCTCGATGGGTAATCACTGCATACTACTGCTTTATTTTCATAAACAACTGTTCCATGGTCAGTCTGGAACGACCACAGTTTGCCTCCCCTTTAATCACTTTGCAGTTACTGGTTTAAGGGCTGTGACAAACCTTACTGTGTAACTTAGTACACTGACTTCATCCTCAAAATTTACTGAGACATCATTTCTGTATAGTCTTTTTGACTCATGGACTCTATTTATAAAGGCATCCTTAATGTTCTTACAAATGCATCACTAGGATTAGTACAGACACATTAAAAACAACCCCCCCAAACCCCATACAAACATTTTAAAAAATTATCAAAGCACCTTCAAGAAGCCCCTTCCATTCTCCTTTGACGAGACAGCTGAGTAGAGAGTAGTTACTGCTGGTGTAGAAAGAAACAGGTTGCAAATCTTTACCCAAGAGCCACTGGATTGAGTCAATCCTCAGACTGTATGATTGGAAACTCATTCCAAAATCTTAAATAAAGAACATATGCTCTTTCTCACACAGGCTGAGAACCTGGGCTCTGTGACTGACATCATTCCAGGAAACAGAAACACTCTGGCAGTAAGTAAAGATACGGGATCGAGAGTACGGCTGGTGACAGCTCAGCAGAACTCCACACTGCTGTGGGAGCATGCTGATGTTCATCAACTGAGGATTTACAACGCTGAACATCAAGAGCAGGTTCAGGATCCGGAACAAGCCGTTAAGGTACATGCAACACAAATGAATGCCCTGGAAGAAACATGAACTTCCATATGGCTGCACAGAAGATGGCAGGTGAGTACCTGCGGCACACTGAAATGCCCCGGCAGATTGTTCAGTATCTTTTCAACTTCAGTTTCCCTGTACTGAAAATGGTAGCTCGAGTTGAAGTTAAATTCAGTTACTCAAAGCATACTATTTTTGTAGTGATGAATACCTGTTCTCTTTTGCCACGATAACGGTAATATAACCGCAACAAGCGAAGTGAAATCACTCTCATTTCAGCAGAGCACAACCCAGGCTAATACATCCCTCCCAGGAAATTCATGACTAAAGCATGATCATAATCCTCTTCACAACCTCATGATCTTTTCCATGTGACTGTCTCATACAATACTACTAATACATTACTTTGAAACTTTAGTCATGCATCCCTAATTGCAGTGTTTAGCTTTGAATGGTACCTTTTCTCCATGCCCTAATGGTTAAAATAATTTGCAAGCTACGACCACAACTCAGTGCTCAGCTGCGGTATTTCAGCAGCATCAGAACGGTCACAAAATCAATTAAAATAGTAATAGTCCAGCACAGTATTTCTAATCAATTATTTTATCTTCTGATCTTCTATTGTAACTCTTGTTACAGAACAAACACGGCCAAGGAACAAACGCATCCATAACAAAAAGTTTAAAGCAAAAGAATTAATAATAATAAACAACAAATAATTCTTATGTAATTATTAAGAATTATTTGTTTCTTTTTAAACATCATTCTCTAGGTAACTATAAATAGTTGTGATTTTTAACCTGTTGAGCGATAACCATAGGGGGAAAACACTTGGAAAGTCCGTTTTATATGTTTCAGTGGCACTGAACTGTATATGGCTGATCTAAGTATAAGAACACTAAGAGTCTCGCGTCACTGCAAAAGAAATGGAAAGGCAGCCTAAGGACAAGGCTACGCCAAGGTGTAAAAAGACTCTGACTATTATTGCTCTAATTTATTCATTCATTCGATTCCTTGCTGCCTCCCCTCATTCCCTCCAGAGCCCAGGGATCATTGGGTACTCAACAGGGACACACAGGAGAGAAAACATCTCCTAGCCATGTATCAGGTAACAAACAATAACAGCACCTACTACCTTCAGTTGCACTGCGAACAAGGACAAATCTTTCCGAACGCGCTCACGCGGTGCAACAACCCCACCCTAAGTTCAAGCTGCCAAGTTAAAATGAATGAGTAAATTTACAGTGGGTAAGGCAAACAGCTCTGCCACCCCAACTGGCATTTCAGAACTCATATACAGTGCTGCCAGAGTCCCCTATCTCTTCTCCTTCAGCAGCGCACACAAGTCACACTGAACACATAGAATCATCAGGGATTGGAAGGGACCCCAAAAGATCATCCAGTCCAATCCCCCTGCCAGAGCAGGCTCACCTCACTGGAGAAGCCATGCAATCAGAATCAGCCATCATCCAGTTCCAATCCCACCCCAGCACAGGCAGGGACACCCCACCCTAGACCAGGCTGGCCAGAGCCCCATGGGGGGGGGGGGCATACAGGTTTCTAAACAAGAGGTGTGAAGTCAAAGTACCTGAGCAGCACGTCAGCACAGAGTTCTCTTTTCTCTATGGACAACTCACAGTATCTCTATGCTAAAAAAGTGTCTGCCTATTGTATTTTTGAATCAAAGTTAGTTTTACAGCTTTTTTCATTGTTTCCCTGGGATTCTTGAAGCTTCTCCACAGTGCCTATTTAATTTGCTGTTCTTTAACAGCACTTTCTTTTGAGAAGACCTCATCTGAAGCATATGAACATGATTCTGGGGGCCATTTTTGTTTATTTATCATTAGAAAGCTCGTTTGACAGTTAGGCTTTACTTAAAAAAACAAATGTTGATTCAAATAACCAGGTAATACAAAACCCAAACTCATCTCCAAGCTACATCTATCATTCCAAGGTTTGCAACCTACGTACAAGTGTTTTCTGTTGGTGTATACCATTGATTAACATACTTTAAGTGCTCAGCTTTCTTCCTCCCACCCTTTTCCCTGTCTGCTTTAAGCAATTTTAATAACCTGAAATATTTGTAACATAAATGCACTGGGTTTCTCCCCTTCCCATGCTCCTCCCCAAATTATCTTAGTTTCTGTCTCTTTTTTGCTCAACCTTTTTTCCTTGATTTCTCTGAAGAAACTTCTGCTGCTTTTTTAACTTTTTTTCTATCTGCAGAAGAAGTTTTAGAAAACACATCTTTTGACTCCTCCAGGTAGTTGACTTGAATGCCACAATGCATAAAGTGTCTTTGCACCAGCAACCAGAAACAAAAAACTCAATCACATGCTCAGTCAAGGCAGAACTGAGAACAGACAGAATAAACACAAAGTGACCTATCAAACTAAGATGGTCTCCTCATTCAGTACTGAAAAGTTAAGCACTCATGTAATTAATTTCTATTAAGAACTCCTGAGCAATGCAAGACATTGCCACATTTTCAAAGGAGAAGACAAACATCTCTTGAAATAAAGCTACTGACTATATCAAGACAGATTTTCTTACAATCCCTGAAAATTGAGCTTCTGGATATTCAAACAGGAAAACATGCTACAGCTCCAAAAAGGCACAATTAACAATTTCTAACTTTAGTTCTCACCCATCTCCTGTTAATTTCTTCCTTCTTCGCTTTCAGTGAAGCACGTTTGCGGATTTAAGTAAAACTCATTCATTTGAAAATCTGCAGCCCAGTAGGAGGGGCACTTGGTATGAACAGACCCTTATCTAACTGATCTGAGCCATATTTGCTCAGTTAACACCAGACAAGCCTTAAAAAGTGCAGAAAGCACTTATGCATAACTGAACACATCAGAAAAACTTTTTTAAAACCTTCAAATGTGAAGTATTTGAAATGGCAAATCCCCAAAACCCAAGAAAACGATCCTAAACTCATGCAGTAGCAGCCTACTAGCTCAGTTATCCAAAGCGGGGCATTCGTTTTATTTTGAAATGGAAAATGAAAGGCAGTCGTTTGGAAGAAATTGCTGAGCACAGGATCCTTCTCCGAGCTCAAGAGCACATAAACACATTCAAACAGCTGGAAGTTCTGTAAATATTGGCTCTGCTTGCCAAGAATTAATTCCCAGTCTTTCATATATAAACTGTATATAGCCCATAAAACACCTATTAATGCACAAAACTGTAGTGGAGTTGGTTTGATTTTGTGCCAATATTCTACAGCTCAGTTAGGTCCTATTAAGTAGGACACTCATGCTTTTAAGAATTAAATACCTGAAATGGTGACTTTTCTACTGAAAGTAAGCAAATGGGTTTTTTTTAGAACTGAGGCTGAAGTTCAACAAATATTTTAAGACAGTGTTGCTCTTAAAGCACTGGTCCTGCCCCACTGCCCCTTTATTTTACATCCATTCATTCCCACAAAACCATTTTTGTACACCAGCACATTTGTTTGCTGACCTGTTCGCTGTGCAGCTGTACAATTAGATTCCGCTGAAAAATAATGTAGAGAAAGAAAACAAAAGATTATTTTCAAGAGAGGTCAGTTTTCCTATCTGGTTCACTGTGCAGCTGCACAAACACCACAATCTTCACTAAAAGAAGAGCAATCTTGCTATTGGTGGCTACACGAGGTGAACAGTGTTTTGTCCACAGCACAAACGAAACAACTGTCCACATCCAAATGTTCTCAAGTAATATTGAGGGAACAGCAGCAGAGAGACTTCCCATCGAAAGCCTTTTGGGTGTGATTTCTGTAACTTTCCCTTCAACACAGAATTTAATCTTTGCAACAGTATTAAACCCAGCTGCAGTGTTTTTATTCTTCCTGTAATGTAAAGCACTGCACCTCCTCAGTCTTGTGCTGTGTTACAAAACTGGCCGTGTGCTAACAGGCACCAAAGGCAAGTCTTTGATATGTGTTTAACTCCCACACTGTCACAAAAACCACCCCTCTATCGGAGCTACAATCCACAAAGGGTTTTGCATGTCTGCTGTTAGGCTGATGGCCTATATATTTTAAATAAAAATCATTTATAAACCCTATCAAGTATAAATGTCCATTGACAAAGAAGACTAAGGCACATGAAGTCACATTATTGCCTGGTGGTTATGATTATTAAAATCTGTTTTTCAGATTTAGAGATTATAAACTTTTGTACTTGACAGCACACACCACTGCTTCAAATCTATATTTTTAGGTAGATTTAATTCATGAGCCACTATTACAGACTTTTATAAGGCACTCTGTCAACATGCCATTCCAATTCTTAGCAAATTCATTCTGTCAAAGTACAAACCAAGAGAACAACTACTCTTCTTATGTGAGAATCATAGAATTGTAGAATGTTTCTGGTTGGAAAGGACCTTCATAGATCATCTCACCCAACCCCCTTGCAGTATGCAGGGACATCTTCACACATGTTGCCCAGAGCCCCATCTAACATGGCCTTAAATGTTTCCAGGGGTGGGACTTCTATCACCTCTCTGGGCAACCTGTTCCAGAATTTCACCACCTTTGCTGTTACAAATGTCTTCCTTATGCCCTGTATCTCCCCTCCTGTTGCAACAGGTCTTGCGAAAAAGACTGTCCCTATCTTTCTTCTCCAGAATGAACAAACTCAACTGTCTTGGCCTGTCCTCATAGGGGTGTTCCACAACAGTTTTCCTACGGGTGCAAAGGAAATTTGTGAGACAACATGTAACTACTAGAAGCACTCACATCCTGAGCTAGTGGACTCCCAAAGCATCTACATTTAATAACCGTGTGAGACAAAATGTTCATAAAGACATCTCAGCAGATTCAGAGGAAACACTTCACCAGCCTGCTATGTGACATAAACTACTTGTACGTATTTCAACAGGCAGACCTGCCACGAGAACGCCCACCTGAACCCAAATGTGAAATTTCCATCAAATCCCAAGTAAGAAGACCTCAGCAGGCACTGCCACGCTTGCTAGCTCTCATTTATTTTAGCCCAGATTTTCGTTACAGATCTATGTAGCCACCCATTACACATCTGAGTGATGACTGAGGCAATCATTCAAACGGAGGCAAATACTGACTTGGCTTCAAATATCATTTTCCACAAAGCACTGACCTTTTCTAACTAGGTACTGAAGCAAATTTGAAGGGACACAACTTTAAGGTAATGAATCAAAGTGTAGTATTCGATGTCCAGCATTACTCTTGCTGCAAGACTAGCAGCAGCAAAGGGGTATGGAGGTAAAGAAGCACAATCCTTAGTCTTAATTTGAAATGCAAGTAGGGATGTCTTCTTAGCCAATTAAATGAGAAATAATGTTGGGTAAAAATGGAACTCTTACAAATACCATTATGAATCTGTACTATGCCATCACCTTGCAAGTGCGGGTAGCAGGTATGCTGTAACAGCAACACATAAAAGCAAGGACAGGTACGATGGAAAGTGAGACTGCATTACCAGTTTTCCTACCACTACATTACAACTAGATACATCCTCCTTCAATCTAGACTAAGTTGTGCAGCATTACAATTTGATCTAGTGTCAGTTCCTGGCTTTAACAGCAACTCTAATAGACACGATCCTTTTCCAGGCCCTTTCCTGAAGTATGGATGCCAGTTCAATAATAGTGTGGTCACCAACCACTCTTGGTGGGATCACTAGGACAGTAGTATTTCCCGTGTCACTTCTTGGATCAGTGACATTTCTTCATCTTCACTGATTATTCTCCTCCCTTGTTACGGGGGCTTTCCTCATTTTACATGGTTTACATTTACTTCTCAAGGCTCTCTGTAATTTCTACAATCCACTTCTGTAATGAAAGAGCACTTTTTATCATTAACCCACTTGTTTGATACATCCTCACAATTAGATGAAACCTGTTAATTTTAGTTAATTAGCAGGGAAACAAAACTATTGTAACTTTTACTATACTTGAAATTGTAGAATTTTTTTTCTAATGCCACACTATGGCACAAGAAACAGCTATTAAAACAAAAAGAAAGGAACTACTTGCTGTCTCTAACGTGCAACATGAGTGCTTGGTAAATTTATCTTGGAATAAATCCAGTATTTTGAGGAGACCATCTTGACTAGGCATATTCTGCAGAAGCTGATATAAAATATTTGTAGGTCTTTCCCCTTTCTGACAAACAGAAATTGTCCAGCAGCGTACCACTGAAATTATAATAATTAGATTATTGCCACAGATCTCTGGGAATGATTTTTTTTATGCTCTTTGCCACATGCAGCTGAAAACAAGATGAACGCTGGACCCTAAAACCAAAAGGTCAATAGTCAGTTGTAACCACTGTTTCACAGGTTCGACTTAAAAAATATTAAAGATTAACAGAATGTAAATGTGATTTTCTGTAACAAATGCCTTATTATTCTAGGGATATTGGAGTCAACATTATCTGTTAAAAACACTCTCCTTCCCTCTCCTTTTGCTACTGTCACTGGCAGTACATCATCCCCTTCCAAAGGAGCTGACTGTGGTTAAAGCTGCCCAGAGTAAATGCATGATGCGATCATGTTTACACACCAAGCCAATTACAACTCTCCTAGTTCAAAGCTATGATCTAAGTCATTAACAGGCTACAGAGCAAACTTGTGGTAAAAGATGGCTCAAACCACAGGGTAAATTGACAGGAATCTATCAAACTGATACACATCAGCAAAATTTAAATCCACTGGAAGAACCAGTTAAGAATGAAGACGGTTACGTCTACGTAACTGCCATCTATGCCTCCAAACTTGTTATTTTTAACACAATAGCTCAGTTTAAAATACCCTTAAGCATCAACAGTACAGGAGTTTAACCCTGAGAACAAACTTTTGATTCCAGTTAACCACAGCCGAAGACACCTGAACATCTGCGTGCTGTTATGCCCGAGGCTTTACTCATTTCTAGATCCACAGGTTTCTTGTGAATCCTTGGGTTCTTTTCAGTCATTTGGTATCTAGTGACTTGAAAAACAGGCTGTGTCCTAGCATATAAATTTCTGATTAAGCTACATTTACTTTCTAGTATTCTGCTTTGATTTTTACAATGCAACGGTAGCATTAGAAAAAGTATTTCTAGTAATAGGACTGTGAGGGAGAAATGTCAAAGAGCTCACTTCATTATCAAGAAAAGTAAAACCAAAGCACATCATAACTACTTGTACAGCCTAGAAAACAGCAGAACATATGAGGTACCCTTTCAGAATTTCACTATTACTCAATCACTGCTTGCAATTGCTACAACATATTTGATAAGACACGGGCAAAAATTCAGCAAAAAAGAAGTCAGTTTCCCTGGTTCACGTGCATTACTGTTATTGCAAGCACATGGACTCCTCTCAGTGTTTCACTTCAAAGTTTTTTTTTATAAAATACTCTCAAAAAATCATTCATCCTTCACTTTTCATGTCCACATTCTTGACTTGTCAACAAATAAACTACAGAAAAATTCCAGTAATTTGTAGAATCTCAGAATACGCCCTCATTAAGTGATAACTTGCCTTTTTTAACTTTATTAGTAAGAATTCAACAGCAGTGGGTTGTCTTATTCCAAAGCATCAGAGAAAACAGGAGTAATAACAACTAGCTACAGTTGATGTGTTCTTATTAAAGAACCTCATCATACTCCACTTTTAAGAGTCAGCATAAACCCCTCACATTCTTCTCCCTAATACTGAACATACACAGGTAGCAAAAGCCAGCACAAAAAATTTTGCCCAGAGCAGCTAAAAATTAACTTCTGCTGGGAGTCTGGACCTCACCTTGCAGGATGCAGATGTGTAAATTTAGGCTACATACTCTACAAAAATGAATCTCTTATCTGCAGTACAACGAGAGTAACTGTGTAAAACAGTAAGTTTCAGGATGGTAGGAAACTGAGGCAGTTTTTCTTTGGTAACATGCAGACAAAGCAGAAGTCTACAACGTATTACAAGCATTAAACAATTAGCTACGTGCACCTTAGGGTAAAGAGAGAAATCCTGCATATACATGATATTTTGTGCAACTACTGTCTGTTTAGTATCTCTATGGCACAAGTTGAGAGTGACTGGATGATTTGAACACTGTTAATATGATTCTGCCGGAGAATTGCCTCAATACACAGTTCAGAACAGGAATGACAGAAAGCCTATCTTGTTTACATACCTCATCAGGCACCAAACAAATCAGAGTATTTCATTTTTAGCCTAAAAATGCAGCAATCCAAGGCTACCCTGTTATTTGGACTGCAGCCAAGGAACCCATTTCTTAAGTTTTAATGTAAACTGGTACAATTTCTAATTGCACTTTTTAGGCTAAGATATTGTCTTTACACAAATAAAACGCAACACAAATATGGCCTAAATGGTTTTCATTTTATGGAGTGAAAGTACTTATCAAGACAGTGGAGCCTTGATGAAAGGAGGTCTATCTTTACACTAACAGATTCCAGAAATTGCACAGAGCCTTGAGAAACAACATAATCATCAGTTAAAACGTGAGGTATGATATTCCACTTGACTGTAAAGAAACTGCTCTGGGCTGCTTTGCATGTATGGATGAAGTGGTGTCTGCAGTACCAAAGTAAGACTTAGTCAGAGGCATACCTGCTCACTAACCCCTACAGGAAACACTCTGCTGTCCCATCATTAGCTGTTTTGCAAGGTGAATCAAACTAATCTTTCAGTTGTACAAACAACACATGGTTACTGTCATGAACAATTTTAGAAGCAGTCATCCTGGGATATAGTGCTACTCAGTCCTACTTCAAATGCAAGTCAGTATTAACAAAAATACTCGTTACTCAATCACTGGTAGAGTTACTAGTAGAGTAACACTATTACCAGGAGACAACTGTGGAGATTGCACAGTTTTGCCTTGGTAGTCCAACCTCACTATGGCTGCATGATAACGATCATTATCAGCAATTAGCTTGGTTAGAGGAGGAATCATTTATAGACACCTTATCACCAGCTGTAAATCAGCTGCTATTTATAGTTATCCTTCAGAATTGAAGGTATTCTTTTGTCCATCATAACCATCACACTGAAGTAATAAAAACCACAGGTGTAATAAAAATGCACAAAGATCAGTTTATGAATCTAGTACTAGGAGGCCAGGTAATCTTGAGATATCAGCCTTTAGATAGGAACTGTACAGCAGCACTTATCTGGGAGACTATTTCTATCGTGTTTACAGCCTACATGCAGAAACAATGCACAAAGTCTCTGTTGAGAATATTTATAATTTTATGCAAAACCAGCAAACTCGCACCAAACATCATTCACACATTCTTAATCTGAAGGGCTCTTTCTCTCCTATGTGCATTTTATCATACTGAAAGTCTAGCCACTGGAATACTTTTACAAGGCTTCATTTGATTAATGAGTTTCAGACACGATCAGTTATTAATTTACTTCCAGCCTTGATCTCAATTCTAGAACAGTTTAGCTGCCCAGTAGCAATGACTCCTAAAGTCAGTCATTGTCACCTAAGCACTGAGCAAGCTGCTTTACCTCTGAACAATTCACAGGCTGTAGAGCTAACTCCTCTCTCATTAACAGTTCACATTTTGTTCAAATTTAATACTTTCATACTTAGATTATGTGACTGGCAACAGAGAAGAAAAAGAGAGGTATGTTTCTATAGCAGTAACAGACAAATACACCTACATTCAGGCTCTATACTGCCAGTGCAGCAGCAGTTCTGTAACAGATCCAGCACCAGTGTAATCTTGAGTTAGTAAATGCAGTTTTCCTTCATTCTTGTGCTACTGCTTCTGAAAACTGCAAGCTATAGAGATGCTGACAGCCAGATGAGAATGAAACTCCTAGGTCACTGGAAGCAGAGAGAGAATAAAAGAGAAGAGCTGAGTCATTCCTCCTCTGCAGCAACAGACAAAGCAGTCAAAAAGAGAGGAGATGAAGGAGCACAATGTGATACCTAGATGAGAACATTTCCAGTGTATTGAACTGTGTCCTCCAGCATGGGTACAACACCCCACATAAAATTTCAACATCCCATCTCATCAGCTTTTAAGACTGCCATCAGGAAACCATCATACTCTCAGTCTTTCACACTGGCTTCCAGCTTCTGGGGTATTAAAACCTGTAGAGGGTTTGGATTACCACAAGAGGTAACAAAATACAAGTGACTTCAAATAACTGCTTTTTAAACTTTACTCCTCGGGTTTTTGCTACATCTAAAAAACTGGAGAAATGGCACTGATGCAGTGGCACATAAAATACTATGAACAGGTGGGTGGACTGAGCAGCACATACCTTTCTTTGCTTTAGATTATAATGTAGGCAGGCATGGTTTCCAGCATTTCAGGCAGGTTTTGAAACTTACATACATTGTTTTAATTAGCTTTGCCTAATTGGTAACCATTTCCTTAACAGACCTTATTAGGTGCATTTCAAATAATAGCTCCGTTCAATTTAAGAATTACCTCAAACCAATCCAAATTCTTTCTGCATCAGATGTTACTTCAGGCCTTTACCAGCAAGCTGCAATTACTAGCTCTCATTGAAGATAACTCCAGTAGCCCACCCTCAAAGTCGAATACTTTTCAGATTATAAAATTGTTTCAAATAATTGCTCTCTAAATTAAGCTGGAGGAACAGGAAGTTATACTGATTGCTTCCCAAATGGTATAAATTGTAACCTTCACTCTGGAAAGCATATGTACAGAAGAGACAGAAGAACTGCAATTAAGCTTACCTTTGAAACTCATAATGGTATCTTTAGATTTGTTAAAAGATACCTACAGTGATGATTCAGAAAACACGCTACAAAATAACATGCTATACACCAGTGTTCTGATGTCTGATGGTCAAACTGCGAGTAAAATTGAGGTTTCCTTGTTCTACCACTTTCATTGTTGGCACTCATGACTACGCCTGCCCATCCCTGATTTTGAATAACTGTAAAAATGCCATGATCCTTCCGCTAAGTTTCACCACAGTTAAAGACCAAAGCTTCACCTACAGGAAAACTTTCATGAGGCTTAGCTTTTAAGTAGGGTGTGGAATGTGAATTTAGTAATTCCTTCTGATGAAAACATCTAAGTGCTTCCAAATCCAGGCCGATTTCTTTCTTCTCAGTGTTTTATCAAGCGCCCATCATACATTCAAAATAAACTTCCACTTCTATAAAAACTGGGACAGAGACAGGAATGTCAGTCATTACAATAGGCACAACCATGATCAAACGACACTAAAACTAGACAGACAAAGCAAACAAGTCCAAGCATACTCCCTTTGGGACTACATACACCCAAGGCTTGAAGTCCATGTGAACTGAGCACTACTTAAAAGTTTCTTCAAATCAGCCATTGCTTTGCAGAAAACATCATGTATAGAAGTATCTAAATTACAGGTGTGTGCATTTCTTGCATGTGTACATTTATTTGTTTAAACCAAACACCATGAGTTTCCAGCAAATATTCAGAAGGAATGGTTTATTATGTACCCAGTCCAAGTGTATGTTACTCAGTACCCTCCTGTTGACTTCTCAAGTAACTCTAGAAGATGGTTATGTCACATAAATCTTAGTTTGAGATCACCTGAAAAGCATTTCCAAGTACTGTAGCAGATGAAGGTCAGCATCACGATTTGTTCTAACTAAACTTTACAGAATGATGAGTGAACAGCCCTGATAATCCAACTTCTCTGCATTTATTTTTTAACATGAGAAATGAATGTTTAGACAGGTAAGTCTGTGAGCAGATTTGCCATTTTAAACCACAACTTTTCCATAACTGCATTTTATGACTGACTTGATACACAGTCCAACCTTAGAACCTGGTTTTTGTTCTGCCAACCTTGGAAGTACAAAGAACTACATGAAAGTGGACTTTAACCAAACCTCACTGCTTTAGATTGTTTTTTTTTAATGTAGGGAGACTCTCCTTTCACACTGCCCATTCCAGATAGGCAACCGCATATGATCCTACACCCACCTTCTGTGTACACTAAGGCACAACACCACGTGGAACACACTATTCATCTCATAAAACAATTCACTTACAGTCTATACAGGCCCTACTATCTTTCAGGAATAAGATCACATGGCAGCAGTCTTCTTCCTCAAGCATGAGTACTGAAAGCTGTTTCAGAAGTGCTACAGGACACCACCAACTCCATTTGAGCAGTTCAGAACATAAATCTAGTTAGGAAAGTCTATACCCACGTTGTTCTTAATGCTCACATGAACCATCAAACATTTTCAGGTAATTTTCTTACATTATTACACCCGAGTGTCAGCCTAACAACTATTAAGAAGTCTAATTTCTTATTGGGTTAAGAAAATTCCACGTGTGTTCTCTATTAACATGCTTAAAACCTAACCTTGTTTTGTACTGCAGTAGTTTTTTCTGTCAGTTACTACAACCCAAAGGGATACTAAAACGCACTCGTTAGAACACCCCAAGAATTACTTCTTTTAACGAGATGGCAATCACTCCTGAATTTTTGAAAACTACCAGGCCTTCCAATGTGCATTTCTCAGTGCTCTATCAGTCTTCACATATGACAGGTTCCCTTGCTACTGTGGTATGACATCCCATTTTACTAAAAACCAATTAAATTAGTTACTTAAAGAGATATGCTTATAGGGTGCCAGAAAGCAGAAACACTTTTCACTCAGACAGCTCCTGCTCAGAGGCTAAGGTCTAAGCTAACACTCTACACAAGGCCTCCCCCACCAAGAAAGACAAAGATAACATTTTTGAAAAGTGATTTTATTCCGAAGTTTCAACTTTTAAGTATACATTTTCAGAGGATGCAGCATAAGCAGCAGAAACAGCTGAAAACAATGAAATCACTTCCTTTTCACTTGTTATTCCTGCGTGCCTACTACAGCTAGTGACAGGACCTCCTGCCCCTCTCCTACCTTTGTTTAAGCTTATGTGCAAGTACGGCCCAGGGCAGTTCCTAATGCTAACAGGGAACGTCCAGCCAAGTAAAAATTAGTTGCGTGCCTTGTTCATACCCCACGGAAATACAGAAACACACTAGGAAAGTCCTTCACGGAGACAGCGCCGGCGCTGGGCCCCGCTCGGCGGCTCCCACGGCAAGGGGCAGGCCGTTCTGCCTACACCGCGGCCTCCACGTGGCCAAGCCCTCTCCGAGCGCTCAGGGTGCGGGAGGCAACGGGAGAGCGGCCGCCGAGGACCGATCCCTGCAGACCCGGCCTGCTCCTGGCCCAGCCGCCACCCCCCCCCCCAATTTCTTTTTTTCCTCTGCACCCAAAGCGGCCTCCCCGCGGCGCCAAGTCCCGGTTCCCTCGTTACGGAGGGAAGGGGGAGCGGGGGATTTACCTGCCGCATGGTCGACTTGGGAGCAGCATGGAGGGGGGTGGAGGGGCTGCGCCAAGGCCGCGGCGCCTCCTTGTGCTCCGCTGCCTCGGCGGATGGAAGGCGGTGAGAGGGGCGTCCGTGCCCACCTCCCCCGTCTTCTGACGATCCACCCGACGACCCACCCGCTCCTTCCCCCTAACCCACCCGTCCAGCTCCCGAACCCGGCGACAAAACGTGATGAGGCGGCCGTGCCGCTCCGCATCGCGGGGAAGGTCCTGTCCTGTTACCGCCGGCCGTCACCGGCTCCTGCTCCTCGTCCGCAAACACCGACCGACGGACCGACCCCCCCACAACCCACCGCGCCAACCTCCCGCTGCCGCCCGTCCGGGTGCTACCGCCACCCTCACCGCGGCGCCGGCCGTTGTGGGGGAGGGAATGTAAACAAATGGGGTTTTATAGCTACCTCACTCGAGTGCCGTGTGCATCTCCCTCTCTCCGCTCGGTACCAAACCGCCCGGCGCCTCCTCCTCCTCCTCCGGCAGCTCCCGCCAGCACGCGCGCTGCGCCGATCCACCAACCGCTGCTGCGCCACGCGCCGGGCGCCGCCGAGCGGGCTGCAGGCGCAGCCCCGCGGGCCGCTCTGCCCAATGCCGAGCCATTTCCTCCCCTTCACCCCCCGCCGACGCCGCTCCGCTCCCCCCTCCCCTGTTCCACAGCCTCTTGCGAAAATGGCGGAGCTCCGCGGCCGCGAGCGGCTCTTCGGGGTCGGGCTGCCGCCGGGACCGGGCAGGGGACGAAGAGCCGCCGGCGGGAGGCTGAGCGCGCGCTGGGCCGCGCGGAGCGGGCGCTCAGCGGGGAGTCCGGCGGGAGCCTGCGGCAGAGCCGGGACAGGGCCTGCAGCCGCGGAGCTGCCGGCTGGCGTGGGGGGAGAGGTCTTTGGGGAGTAGCGGGGTGTTTTCTTGTGTAGAGCTCGGCTCTGAAACTGACGAGGAGCCTTCCCGAGAACGCGGGGCCTAGCAGCCTCTCGTTCATTGCAGGGTAGGAAACGCAGGTTTATTCCATTACAAACATAACCGACCTAGAGGCGGTGCCCCTCGTCGCGGAACATCCGCTTCTCAGACAACTGGTACAGAAATGAGACAATGCAATTCCTTACGCGAATGAAACCCTTGCTAGAACAACTCTGAGGCTGAGTAGACATCTTGGGTTGTAACGTAAGACCTACAAATACACCGGAGTGTTAAAGCACTGGTTTGAAGTTCGCCAGCTTATTTTGCAGTTATTTATAGAAAGTGTTCTAAGACTGAAGTGCAGTAGAAGGAACGTTTCTTACTAGTTTCAGGCTGCTCCGTTTTTCTTTCTGAGAAATGTGCATACAATTTTTATGTTTTCCTACAGAAACATCAGATGTTTCCACAGCAAGCTTCAGTCTCTAGCCTCCCCACTACTTGTTAAAAGAGGCATGAATTTTTCCTTTAGGGTCTGATACTACTGAACTCTTAACCTAATCCTTTCTAAACTTGTTCCTCTGTTAAAGTAGATGACTGAAGCCTGCAGTAACCCATCTGCCCTGGCAGAGCCGAATCAGATCATATCCATAGTCCTATCTCCATTCATACCTCATCCCGTTGGTTATCCACCTCAATAGCCCCCCAAAGTCATGTGGCTTTTGCTGGGTGTCTTACACCTGTAGACCAGTTTAAAGTTTTAAAAATGTAAGGGATTAGTAGTGTTTGTTTAGAAAGCAAAAGAAAGTAGCTACCTGTAAGAAACACCTGTAAGCACCGAGGTGATGTCACAGAGCCAAAGAAAACCAGAGTACACTTGTATAGATAAGACAAATATTCATTATGAGACAGGTAATTTAACAAGCTGATAAAGACATGTAGACCTATCAAATGGTTTTGGGATTCAAGACCAGAACTACTACACTAATCTTTTGGTATGTCACACTGAATCTGCTGAACTTTTCTTGTTACTTTTTTCCCCATCGTTTTCATGTTTCAGTGTTGGACTCTCTAATTAACTCCTGCAACAATGTTTTCTGTCTTTAGTATTTGTTTTGAGAGGGAAAAAAGAGCACATTATCCTTCATTTTTACCACACATCTTACTGAATCAATCACTAGGATACCAATCTTCCTAGTCCAACAATTTGAGAACCTCTGCTCAGGATAAGTGTTAAAGTGGTTATGAGGTTTTATCCCAAATTGCTGGACGAGATCATTTGCATGTTGACTTTAATGATTTCTGCCTCAAAGCAAGTCCTTTATCTCTCAGACTTTTTTTGTACGGCAAATAAAAACCAGATCTGATCTTGATGTCGGTCGTTACCTCAGTACCCACAGTTAATCACTAGGCATGACTGGTTTGTGATGCTGTTTGGTCCAGAAAGAAATTCACCGAGTGCCAAGATTGTATCTTTGAATGAAAGTTTCGTATCTTACTGTTCAGAGTTTATTCTGAGTGAACTGCATGTGGTAATAAATTAGAACATACAGGGCCTGATAGCTTTTCTGTGTAAAAAAAAAATAATACCTCATTATAAAAACCACCCGGCCAAAATCAAGAACTGCAGAGCACTAAAAAATCAAGAACTTGAGCTCTATAATGAGTGAATTGAAATGAAGATGTTTGATACAGAAATGTTTCTTAAAATTTCAGGCTTGATTGATTTTGTACTACTTTTACAGTATTGAGAGAATGTAGGTGATGAAGGAACTTTCCTGAATGCAGCACTGCCTTATTGTGGAGGTTCTGATGCTGCAGAGCAGCTTTCCAGAATTTCACCAAACAATAAAAGTAATCTCTGTATTAGTGACTTCTCTATGCACAAGTGCTCTTACTTCTTTCCACCTGTTACACCCTGACATATCTGTGTATTTTAAAGCTAGAAAGACCACTAGTAGAGCTTCTAGCTCCATGAGATAACTTTCTTCTCAGGGGAAGGGTTTCTTGTTTGTGTTTGGAGTTAGGTTATAACCTTCCCAGTTAGTTTGTTGATGGCTTTCTCTTGCTACATTGCAAAGCTTGTTTGTATCTAGAATATTTTCCCCACAGTTGTATACTACACCTTGCAGTTAAGTTACTTCTCCATAGTTTTAACCGTATACCATAGAGTCATTCAGGTTGGAAAACACTTTCAAGATCATTGAGTCACTAACCCAACACTACCAAGCCCGCCACTAAACCATATCCCTCAGCTCCATATCTACATGACTTGTAAACACGACAGGGATGATGATTCAACCCTCCTTGCTGGGCAGCCTGTTCCAATGTCTAACAAACCTGTAAATGAAGTTTTTTCTACAGTCTAACCTAAACTTCCCTTGGAGCAACATGAGGCCGTTTCCTCTCACCCCTTGTTACTTGTGAGAAGAGACTTAACATCTACTTCTCTTTATCTTAGTACAAGAACTGCCTGCACATCAATATAGAGTCACAGAGTTGCCTAGACTGGGAAAGACCTTCAAGATCACTGAGTCCAAGCATTAACCCAACACTGACAAGTCCTCAGTTAAACCATTTCCCAAAGTACTGTGTCTGTGTGACTCAAATATCTCCACCCAGGCAGAGCCCTGGACAGTCTGTTCTAAAGTCTGATAACCCTTTCAGTAAAGGTGGTCTTCCTAATATCCAGTCCAATCCTCCCGTGGCATAATGGTCTTTTTTGCCCCTCTCAGAGGGCACGTGCTGAGTAACACTGCCTAGTGCACACTTGTATATCAGGCTGCAGGAAGGGAGTCCGGCCTCTGAGGTCTAATGCTGCAGAAGCAGACTGGGGCCTCTAGCAGGGCCTGTCATCAGGTGAGGGCCTGTCTTGAAGCACATTTCCAGCTCCAGTGCAGTGTGGTGACAGAGCCAGGCTCTTCTCAGTATCATCTAGTGATAAGACAAAGGGTGTCAGCTGGAATACAAGAGGTTCTACATCAATAGGAGAAGGAACTTCTTCACAGTGAGGATGACAGAGGACTGGAAGGGGCTGCCCAGGGGGGTTGTGGAGTCTCCTTCTCTGGAGACATTTAAAACCCACCTGGGTATGTTCCTTTGTGGCTTAGTCTAAGTGGTCCTGCTGTGGCAGGGGGATTGGACTAGATCATCTTTCGAGGTTGCTTCCAGTCCCTAATGATTCTGTGATTCTGTGACCTCCTTCCAGTGTATATCCAAGTACGTATCAGCCTCAAGCACCTGATGCATTTGGTCAGCAGATCCTAGTTTAGGTCAGGCAGCTATGCTGGCACAGAAGATGAAAAAGGATGTGCAGGCAGGATGTGCTTCAGTGGTGAGATGCAGGGCTGATGAAAATATGTGTGAGACTGACAGATTTTGACAGGTCTCATACATTGATTTTTCTCCCTCTCCTGCCTGTCACAACCTATTTAATTGTGAGCCATGGAAGGTTGACAAATATACGTACAGACAAATGTAGTTTGCTCAGAAGCAACTTCTTCCTCAGTGTTAATAACAAAAACTCTAGGTTTGCTTCCATTTATGTTCTTATGCCCAGTTCATAATCCAGAATGAGAGATTATTTGTTATATCCCGATCCTGTCTCTCTAAGCAGAGTAAGAGTCTCGTATTCTTTACAGATCACAGAATGTTAGGGGTTAGAAGGCACCTTGAAAGATCATCTAGTCCAATCCCCCCGCCACAGCAGGACCACCTAGACCAAGTCACACAGGAACATACCCAGGTGGGTTTTAAATGTCTCCAGAGAAGAAGACGAATCCCTCTGGGCATTCCAGTGCTCTGTCATCCTCACTGTGAAGAAGTTCCTTCTCATATTGATGTGAAACCTCCTCTTTTCCAGCTCACACCCATTGCCCCTTGTCCTATCATTAGATGACACCGAGAAGAACCTGGCTCCATCCTCCTGGCACTCACCCTTCACATATTTATAGACATTAATGAGGTCACCAATAAGATTGAAAAATATTTTAACCAGGGGAAATTAGTTCTGAAAAGTAGCAGTTGATTGTGTGCACACATCTTCTGCTTTTGTACGTGGGGGAACACAACGTGCCCCTCCAGCAGACTCAGCTTGTTTGGTTGAAGAATCTAACTGCATTTTTTTTATTTTTGAAATGTTGATGTCTCAGGAAGAAAAAGCCAAGATAATGCCATGAAACATCAGCTTCCTCCTTAATTTGAAATCAGCTTGTCCCAGGATTTAATCAGAATGTAGGTGAGCTTCAGTGGCAGCATGGATGGTTTTGTGGTGTGTGCATGTAACATAGGTATTTTCTTTCCTGTTATTTAAAACATTTTTTCTAGCTTCTGTTCTTTCATTCACTCTGAGAACCTGCAAGAAAGTCAGAAATGCCATTTCTGATTTCACAGGCCCCACAAGCATTATTCAGCAGCTAAAGATGTTCATGGAGATAACAAGTGGCAGGATTAACCTCCAGGAGGTAGAGACTGGCTGACAGGGCACAGTGATGGTTGATGCCAACTTGCTGAGCGCAGAGATTTTACTGAATTCCTTGGGAGTGGAAGAAGACAGCTCTGCTCAAAGTGCACTGACAAGAGTTGCTGAAGGGAGATACCAAGGAATCAGAAGACATTTTCTTGGGTGCTGAAACAGCAAAGGCTTCCCTTACGGCTGGGACATAAGTGAAGGTGTTTAGGCATCAGGGTGAGCTTAAGTATTGCTACAAGCCAGCAGTGATTATGTGATTAAAGCTCCTGCTTGGGAATAGGCAGTCATGTCCTCTGGGGGATTTCACAGCCTCTGCACTACTTGGCTTGTTTGCAATGAGGCTAAAGCCCAGCTTAATTTAACTCCAAGACTATATAAAAACCTACTTTTAGTAGAGCCTCTATGCTTTTTCATTTTCCTGCTGAACTGGGTGATCTTGTTTAAGCCATTCCTTGGCAGATTCATTTCGTTCTAATTGGTTTCAATTGTATAAATTCCAAGGACACTTCAAAGTAGACCTGGCTAGTTTTGCGCCAACTATAAAGTGTAATTTGGAAGTTTCTTTACTCATGAGATGGAACAAAAAGGGAAATCCATCAAAGCTTTTCTGGGTGTTTTTTTTAAACCTTAAATTGTTTTACTTTCTCTTTACAACAGCAGGTTGTGCTCTCCTGCTCAGACAGTATAAAACACCTACGGGTACTTGTGTAGGGTTTGAAACAAAACAATTGATTCTATGATTCTGTAATTGATGTCAGTGACACAGTCTGCATCATGTTGAATACGGTGCTAGGGTTAATACTGACAGGAAAGTAATTTAGACAGAAGCCCATGGTATTTCTTTTTAACATGCCAAATCAAGATACAGGTTGTAAAGACCCTTGTTTTAGAGGGGTTTTTTGTTGGTCTATGTGTGGGAAAGGACTAACCTTTTTTGGTTGTGTGTTCAAAGACAAGGTGAAAGTTTTAGTGGAAAAAAAACCCCAAACCAACCTTTTACATTGGTGCTAGACTTAAGGTTAGTCAACATCAGAGGACATAAACACAAGGGTGTTTTCTGCAATAACTACTGAAATACAAGTTCCACAAAGCTTTCTTCTGCAATATGTAAAAAAAGCCTGTACATCTTGTAGACCTTCAGTTAGTTTTTCAAAGCTAGCAAATGCTGGTGTAACTTATCCACAGGAAAATGCTTGCAGGCAAACTGAACTTTATTAAGTGACTCACTTTTTGGTTAGTTATTTGTTTTAAACATAACTTGCTAGTCCTCCTGTCTAAAGCAGCCAAAAGCCCATTCCAATCCTGCCTGGATACGTTCCTGTGTGACTTGGTCAAGGTGATCCTACTCTGGCAGGGGGATTGGACTAAATGATCTTTGGAGGTCCCTTCCAATCCCTAATGTTCTATGATTCTGTGATTCTGAGACACCCAAGATTTTCTGGTAGCAGGGCTAGGGGTGGATTCAAAATGGAAAGTATTAGAAAGTTAGGACAGTGTGTCACAGCCTTCTTCCTCTTGCAGACTTGGGTTTATTTGTTTTTCTCTCTTCCTTCCTGTTGAAAACACCTGTTTGCTTGTGGCATCTTTTCTGTATGCACAGGTTGCAGAAAGATCTTATCTTCATACAAAAGGACATGATGGGAGGGAAAGGCCAGTCAGCTGCTTCCTTCACCACATGACTGGGGTGAGACTGCTGAGCACAAAGAGCTTATGGTTCTTATCCATAGAAGGGCTCTGTATCAATAAATACAGGACAGTATCTGCAGGAGCCAGGCAAGGCTTGAAACGCTGAACAAAGCTGTGCTAGCTGGCTGGGTGGGGTGAACTGAAAATTCCTCTAAAGGCTTACACTTACCAAGGCTGACTGGATCGATTCCAAAACTGACCCACCTGACCAAAGAGTAAATATTGACTTTAATGTAATCTTTTTCCATGCTGAGGAGTTTGCTTTACGCCCTTTTCTTAAAGAGAGCGGATAAAGTAATGATACCGGCCCTGGCATTGCTCGAGTCAATTAGTGAGCTGCTGAAAGTGTGAAAATTAAGGTCAGTATCTTTTATGTCAGACCCTACCAAATTTATCACAGTATTATCAAGGTTGGAAGAGACCTCATAGATCATCAAGTCCAACCTGTCACCATAGAGCTCAAGGCTAGACCATGGCACCAAGTGCCACGTCCAATCCTGCCTTGAACAGCTCCAGAGTTGGCGACTCCACCACCTCCCTGGGCAGGCCATTCCAGTGGCCAATGACTCTCTCAGTGAAGAACTTTCTCCTCACCTCAAGCCTAAATTTCCCCTGGCGCAGCTTGAGGCTGTGTCCTCTTGTTCTGGTGCTGGCTGCCTGAGAGAAGAGAGCAACCTCCTCCTGGCCACAACCACCCCTCAGGTAGTTGTAGACAGCAATAAGGTCTCCCCTGAGCCTCCTCTTCTCAAGGCTAAACAATCCCAGCTCCCTCAGCCTCTCCTCATAGGGCTTGTGCTCAAGGCCCCTCACCAGCCTCGTTGCCCTTCTCTGGACACGCTCAAGCACCTCACTGTCCTTCCTAAATGGAGGGGCCCAGAACTGGACACAGTACTCAAGGTGCGGCCTAACCAGTGCAGAGTACAGGGGCAGAATGACCTCCCTGCTCCTGCTGGCCACACCATTCCTGATGCAGGCCAGGATGCCATTGGCCCTCTTGGCCACCTGGGCACACTGCTGGCTCATGTTCAGGCGGGTATCGATCAGCACCCCCAGATCCCTTTCTGTTTGGCTGCTCTCCAGCCACTCCGACCCCCCATTTATAACCACTAGTTTGGTGACTGGAAGTCTTTATAAATAACACACACTTGGATGAGGGATACAAGCAGAGCTCTTCTGAAGCTGGATTATAGTAGGTAGCTGGGGTGAGGTTCCTTATTTCTTTCCCCTCTGATGCACATGAAAGTAGAAATGACAAATTTTAACCTGCTGCCATTCCTCCATTTTCAGCAGGCAGAATCAGGAAGCCAAGGTATCCATAAGTTACTGGCTACCTGTTTTGAATACCTCAGGTAAGTCCAATCATCTATGGACTGATCAGCAATGGAGATGGGAGGCAATAAGACCCCTTATGGACGTTCCTAAGTAACTTAAGCTTGAATGAATGGGTAAGGATGTGATACATCCTTGTCTGTTCTTTATCACAGCCTCAAAGGGATGCCTACAGAGGAGAGAGGAGGCAAGAACACACACACAGGCAGGGAGAACAAACAAATACATTGCTTGCAGATATAAAGCAAATCATGAAATGAGTGCTGTGTTTGTTTTTCTTTAAATCAGCTATAGCAAAATCTGAAATCAACAGAACAAGTCTCAAAATCAAGTTTAGGGAGAGGTTTAGACAAAGCTTAGCTGTATTTATCCTTCCATGGCTGATAGCTACATGAAGTGGAATTGGAAAGAACAGTAGCAGGCTGGCATTCACAGTGCCATCAAAGTTAAGTGTGTGTAAAAACATGACACAGCCCCCCATTTCTACAAAAAATAAGAAGGCATCATGAGGAGCGTGAGTGACATGAAGAAACACCCCGATTTCTGAATCTTTAACTGCAACCATTTCATAGCGCCACTAGGTGCTGCAGCTTTATTTTCCCTGTTGCTGCCCTCAAAACGCTCTGCAAAGTTGGATGGTAATCACAGTTTTAATGACACAAGTGTGAATTTAAGCACAAACAGCTATGAAGACGCTGATACGCCAAAAGATGAAGCATAGGGATATGTAGAACGTGTTCTAAATGCCGAGCACCGTGAACATCGGAGTTGATTACCAATGACATTAAGCGAAGAGAGAAGCCACGTGGATATTCTCAGCTAGAAGCTGGGAAGAGGGGCAGAGAAACGAGGAGTTGCCTGACTTAGCATAGAATCATAGAATCATGGAATCATTAGGGATTGGAAGGGATCCCAAAAGATCATCTAGACCAATCCCCCTGCCACAGCAGGATCACTTCACTGGAGAAGTTATAGAATCAGAATCACTCAGGGCTGGAAGGAACCATCATCCAGTTCCAACCCCCCCCACCATAGGCAGGGACACCCCACCCTAGACCAGGCTGGCCAGAGCCCCATCCAGCCTGGCCTTAAACACCTCCAGCGATGGGGCCCCAACCACCTCCCTGGGCAACCCATTCCAGGAGCAGCCTCAAGCAACAGCTTGTTGCTGTAGACCAGTAGTGACTCCACTGAGAGCAAGCTATGGCAGCAGCAGGACACAGTAATGCAGCGATGAATACATCTCATTACCCTTTAGAAAAGAAAGAGAAGTTGTGAATCATCTTCTCAAGCAGGCATGAGACCAGTGAGAACACTTGTGAAAGAGCACGCTGACATGTCAGGTGATGTACAGGAGCATTGAGGGAGCTCTGAGGTGACCCAAGGGTGGGAACAGCAGTGAATCAGCAGAGAGAAAGTAAAAACGTTTCTGCAATGATTGGGCTGGACTAGTGTTGCTGAGCTAAGTAATGGACTACCAGAGTCAGGAGAAGCAAACCAATCTGAGACAAAACTCTGAAATTGGGAAGGAAAAAAAAAAGCTATGTTTGAAAATGCTTTCACTCCCAGTATTTTGCATCTCTCCTCTCAAGTAAGCTTCCCTCCTTTCATCTCTCACTTCACAAACATAACTCAAAATTCATTCCCAGATACACAAAGGGCAAACTCAGACGAGCCTCTGTGCCAGCTCTAAAGAGGTTATTGTGGGCTGCTCCAAGAAAAATGGGTACATTTGAGTTCATGTCTTTTCGTGGTGAAGCATCAGGGCATTGCCAGAGTATTGAAAATAAAATGTTGAGTGACAAAAGCTGTTCTTTATAGCAGGCTTATGTCAAAAGTACCCCAAAGTGCTCTAAACCATGCAGTGATGTAACTCAAGGCTGAAATGTAATTGAAGAAAAGAAGGTAAATACTACTGCCTTTTGGATGGGTAGCAGGCAAAACTGAAGGTGTTGGGAGTGAAGTGGTATTTATTGTTCATGTAGTCATGGTGCCATCTATCTCTTCATAAATCTAACCATGTAAAAAGACTATCAGTACAACTTTTAATAGTTTTTCACTATAAGCTACTGATGAGGTTTCTTAGCTGATCTTTAGAAGAAAAAATACATGACCCGTGGCTGCGCTTCACCCTTTTCTGTGCCAAAGGGAGTGCCTGGTGGTTCTTGCTGAGAGCAATCTCAGTAGCTTTGGCTATCACGTAGTTATCTAAACTTAGTAACTTAACACAGAAGTTTGAATCATAGTTTTACTTTGAACGGCCTGTGCTTCAGAGAATCATCTTGCTGTTTTTTACAGGTAATTTAGTAGAAGTCTTAGTAGCTGAGTAGATAATTTCATTCTCATTTTCAGAATTACTTTTCTATTAAACATGTGAGGTGCAAATCCACTGGGTTAACTGCAAGTGAATTTGAAATCTGGAATGCTGTTATTTATGAACTTTCTAGTTCACTAAGCTTCTGAGAATAAATTTCTGAAACACAATATAGCATCCTTTGGCAAATCAGTATATATAACACAGGGAAGAAAATTGCACACAGGAGCTTCAAGATGCTGTTACTTAAAGCTAAGGAGAAGCTAAAACTGAAGTCAGTACTTACTAACAACTTGCAAGAAGGCTTGGAATGAGAGAGCATTTTAGGCAAAGCAAGTTACTGGAGAAGAGACTGCTTGGAGCTCACCACCTCACAGATACCTGGGCAGGGCTGGCTCATCTCCAGGTTCCCATGTGAAGCAGAGGCCAGATTCTGGGAAATTCCCACCCCAAAACAAGCTCATGGAGTTTTGCTTATGTTTACCTCAAACAATCAAAAAATACTCTGTTTGGACAGCGTGATTCTGGGATAACACTTTTTTATATTCCAGGGTGTGTCAACGTCACAGCCTAGAAATGACGAAAAGCCGTTGCTGTTCTTGTGAGAGGGCTCAGATTTTACTGCCACCTGCACCTGCTTAGCCTCAGAGCAGCATCCTAGTTGAGCCCCATTACCTCAGAGGATGCTAACAGTATCCCAGCCATCACTAATTACACAGAAATAGACTTGGTTATTCAGGTCTCAGACAGCAGTGAATCGGAAAACAAACGGCCAGCCGTGACGTGCCTGAGTCTACTGCACACACACCCCTCCTTGAGAGCAGCACACGCACGTTCCCGATTGTTCCACGTACACGGTGCTGAGTACCGACTTCATCGTTTGGGACAGCAGTGCCTGATCTCTGTGATTTCTCTGCTTCCCTCCCGTAAATGGGGAAGTGAGGAAGAGGAGAGAGACTGCCAGACCTGTTAGTCACTTCCCTCGGGAGGAACAGTTGCTATCTGTGCAGTTTCTTTCTGAAACTACTGTATTTTTGAGGAGCTGTTTGAACAGGGAGTTTTGTATTTATTGTTATATTGAAACTGAAACTTGTGGCTAGTTTAAATAATATTATGGTAGCGCTGTCGTTCTGACACGGAGCCGCTGTTTTCACAGGAGGACACTAGAATTGCTGCACAAAACTGTTAACTGTTGAGATGTGTCTCAGCTCCAGTTAACGTGAACAGTGAGGCAGCAGCAGACTACTTCAGAGGTTATTGCTCATAGTTTCATCTGTAATCCAAAACCTAACACAGAGGAAAGTGATTTTTGCAGGTCAGGGTGAACCAGATCAAAATGACTGCAACTGTTGAGACTTTTTTTTTAATGCCACTTGCAACAGCACAGAAACAGCAGCCAGTGATCTCCTGAGGGCAAATGTCAGAGTGTCATTCTTCATGCTAATAGAACCTGATCAGCAATCATTCAGAAAGCCTAGTGAGGAGGAAATAAGACTTAAGAGGATTTGGCAGAGGGTCGATGCCAGTGCCCCAGAACATCTCCGTTCATTGCATCTAGAAGAGTTTTGTCTTCCTCAAGTATCCACAGCTTTCTCTCTTGCTATGGCTCGTGTTCAGCCCTTTGGCTGGAACCACCAGCAAGGTCACTCAGCCACTTTGGGTTGTACTGCCATCTACATAAAGACAACACAGCTCTGGTCTTCTCTTTCTAAAAGTCTAGCAGAGAATAACGTGGCCATATAAACTTTTTCAGAGATGATTAAGTCTTCACAAAGCAGCAATTTGCATTTTCAAGCACATCCGTAAGAGGAGCCTACCTTCTTTTTCCCAGCGTGACTTCAATTCATCATCTGATCTGTGCAGAGGCTGCAAAGAGAGAACCATTCTTGTTTCGAGTTGTAGGAGACCAGGCCAGCAATTCTGTTCTTTCTGGGGACAGCATTGTCATGTCCTTTTCTGACAACGTACACTGACTTCAACAGAGATGCATCTGTTGAATTTCCAGCTGTTGGGGCAGCTGGAAAACATTTGCCAATGTAAATAATAATCTGGCCACCCTTCAGGTGGAGCAGAGAAAAGCAGCTTCCTACTTCTGAGTTCAATAATTTGTGATGGGTGGGGCTTACGGATGGATCTTTTTAAACTTGTTTTTGTATGGTCCACGACACCAAAATATTTTAGTGTCATTAGAAGAGTAAAATAAATGATTGACAGCAGGCTTTGGGTTGTGTGTGTGCATTTTGTTTCATTGCTTTCCCCCAGTTTCTTTTCTTTACTGGTGCTGGGAAAAACCATGTACCACACCGCTGTGCTGGTGGTGATGTGTGTGGAAGATAAGGACAGTCCTGTTGACAGCAGTCTGCTGCCTTGAAATGCTTCAAGTGCTGTAAAACACATGGGAGATGCTCTAAAATGGATGTTCTCTTCTGAAGCAATCTTCCCTCTTTGACTCAGTCCTCCAGACGAATGCAGCTCCAGAAGAGCCATGTGGGCATTAGGAAATGAACAAATTGTCATTTAAGGTTTGTTTTGAAGGTCAGGAAAAGTAGCATTGAAACTAGTGCTGGTGGTACCAAGGCAGAAGCATAACTGAACAGTGACAAGTGCAGAGGAATGAATAAGGAAAAACAAATCTGCTGCTAATAAGAGCTCAAGTGTAAGTAAAACTTAACCTCCCGATCCCTCGCCACTGCCCTTGTCAACTCTCCACTGTTTGGACTTATTCCATAGCATGTCTCAGACAGCCATGCCATGGTGATGTAGAAGATACAGAATACACCTGTATTCTGCTCCTGGCATACTGTTGAGGAAGACTCTTCCTAGAATTACGCTTTAAAACAGTTTTTCTTCAATATCACAAAGGAAATGGCAGCTTGAAAATGCTTTGATGCTTGCAAAGTGGCACATGCTGGATGGGTTCAAGTTAATGCCCTTGTCAACAGCGTCTCCTTAGCAGAGCTTGTTTGCTCTGCCCTGCCTTTATTTTTGGAGGATTAAAATTCAGCAATAATATTTGTATGGTCTTGAAACTCTCTTCTGTTTTTAGAAAAAAAGTACTTTGTTAATATAAGTTCAGAGAAGAAGCAAAAGATGTTTTCCTTGAGTACTTTGTCATGTTTTAGAAGGAGCCAAACAGGGCACTGGAAACCTCCCACAGAAAGAGCTGACTGCTAAAGCTGAACTTATGTCAACACTGATCTGTAAAGGGAGACATGAAAACTGTTGTAGATAATTTTGAGATACCTATAGCGACACTGTTCTGTTGAGATGTTGGAAGCTGGGATTTATCACAATTTAGCCTTAAGTTCTGCAAGACATCCACAAACTCCAACTTGGGAAGGGTTACTGAAGTGCTTGAAAAACAAGCAAGCTGATGCGCAGTCATGGTTTGTTTCTTGCTCCATAGACTCCAAACATACACGTTATCTTTGGCAGAAGGACTTTCCATCTGACACGTCTGTAAGCTGCTGGAAAACTTGACACTGGTGGTCAGTAGGAACAGTGAGTCCTGTGGACACAGTGGAATGTAAGACTTGCCTCCCTCCACCCAGCATTGTGCTTGTGGCTGGTGGAGTTCCAGGAGAACATAGAAAAAAGGTTGTTTGGTTTCTATTGCCGTGAAGCAGTCATTTCCCAGTAGTCACCTTGTGAACCTAAAGGAAGTCGGCTCAGCTTCATTTTTTCCCCTGAAAATGATAAGTCTACCAGGCACAGGGCACCTACCCTTTATCAGGTTCCAGTTTAAGAGTTTAAAATATATTGCTGGCTTTATGCAGGCAAGTGTTTACCTCACTCAGTTGCTTAATGGCTCCTTGCAAATCAATGGGAATGTGAATGTGTTGCTGGTGTGACACAGAGTTTAGGGTCTCGCTGAATCATGCCCTTTGCATGTCACAGTCGTTGCTGAATAGTCCTGACCCTACACCAAATTAGGACAAGAGCATTTTTATGGAAGGTGGAGTGGGGCAGGAAGTGGAGCTGAGGTGCATGAGGATAGTGGGGGAGTGGGGAAGGTTTTCTGCTGTGAGCTCATCAAGCATTTAGATCTTTTCCATATCCTGCCACTTCTGGAAGAGTCCTAGTTGCTAGAAGCCAGGCATTTTGAAACCCACTTTCTTCAGGTGCACTGTGTACAGATAAATTAATGGAAATCATCATCACCATGACACCATACCAACCAGCACAGCATAACCAATTAACCTTTTAATGAAATGCTTCATACTCACTGAATTCAGTGTGAACCAACAGGGCAGAGTTCCTCTTTCTAGTTGTTAGCAATGGTTAGGGCTTCCTAGTGTGTGTGCACTGCTCTCAAATACAGCTACGGGGACCAGAGGAGTGATGCTAAATCAAAGATGAGTATTCTTATTTGAATAAAATTTCGATTAAACTTCCAAGCTTGTTTTGTTTCTCAGGTTTAAGTACTAAAAGAGATCTTTATCATGACAACAGAAGACAAAAACATAAAAGACTAAACCAACATCCACAATGAAGTAGCAATGCACAGCTGTCACTAAATGGCAAGGCTTGTTTGCCTTCCCTTAGACATCTCTGAACGTGAAGAAGGGCTCCATTATGTCGTTTCAGACTGACCTCTGCAAGTTTGTATGGGATTCTTTAAAACGTATTTCAAATCAAGTTATGCAGCGTAGAAAGTGAAGTCTTGACCATTTACAGAAGACCAAAGCACCTGCACTGTGCTACCAAAAGAATCCTTTGACACCAAGAATCAAAGACTACTGCAACTTCTCCTAGATACAGTGCACAATGTTCCCTTGAGTTTGAGGTAAAAAAAAAAAGAACTGGGTCTAAGTAGTGTAGGCGTAATATCTTCACTGGATCCAACTAGTGTAGGCTTAATATCTTCACTGGATCCAACTAGTGTAGGCTTAATATCTTCACTGGATCCAACTAGTGTGGGCTAAATATCTTCACTGGATCCAACTAGTGTAGGCTTAATATCTTCACTGGATCCAACTAGTGTGGGCTAAATATCTTCACTGGATCCAACTAGTGTAGGCTTAATATCTTCACTGG
>VXBP01003481.1:0-154573 GCA_013400115.1 Rhinopomastus cyanomelas | reverse complement strand
CTAGTGTGGACTAAAGATCTGCACTGTGCCGAACTAGTGTGGGCTTAATATCTTCACTGGGTCCAACTAGTGTGGGCTAAACATCTTCACTGGGTCCAACTAGTGTGGGCTTATTATCTTCACTGGGTCTGACTAGCGTAGGCTCAATATCTTCAAGGCAGTTACAATAATTCTGAGAGAAAAAAACATTAATCAGGAGAAATGCCTTTTTGATGTTTAAGTCACCACTACTCCAGCAGTGTCTGAAGAACCACAGGAGTTCTTACTAGCATTAGCTCAAGCCAGCACAGCTTCCTTTGCAGGGATCCGATATCTGCAGTCAGTGTGTGATCCGATATCACAGTCAGAATGGATTCTGATTCTGTTTCACCAGCGCTTAGGGATGCCTGAACCTAACAACATTTAATGCAGACATGGAGTCAGGTCTTGTGGCAGACTAGAGCAAGCATCTTGCAAACAGAATTTTAATGTGTTCAGAGTTTACTAGATTAAGGCTTCACGTGAAGAACTGCAAACTAGCTGCGCCCCAAGGATGACTTGCCAACTGAAACGCAGGAAGGCAAGTGCAGAGTTGTTATCTCAGCAAACCTAATTAGCTATACAGCATTCAGCTTGTTGATAGACTGTGTCTCCACTGACTGACACTTGTCACACTGTCAGGTTTCTACGAGGAGGCTGAGGTTCACCAGATTAAGGATCAATAACTTGAAAACCACGATAGCCTCTCAAACAGGCTGGCAGAGGTCTGCAAAATACATGAATTTAACTTTGATTTGTCAAGTATAAATGACCGTGCTCTTTGCAGAGCGTGGCATCCAGAGCTGTGGGAGTAACTGGTTTGTCTCAGGGCTCCTCCCAATGGTAGCACGTTAACTAAAATTAATGTTGGCATTTTCTTGTACTTCCTCACTTAGGACATTTATTCTTGCATTTGACACTCAGTGACACACCAAAGGCACTTTGCACATTTAAAACTGCTGTATTAAAAAACCACCTTCTAAATACCCTTTAAGTATAATTATGTTCAAAAACCCAAGGACACTGCCTACAATATTTCCAGAAATACACACTGTACACTATAATAATAATAATTCTTGCCTTTTTTTCTCCCCACTAATGCAGTGTCCTATTGGGGATGCTTTCCATTTACTTGTGTGAGACAATAATTTAGTGTTTCCAAACACAGCAATTTGGGTTAATAATGGCTTATCTAACACTTCAAGAGTAAAGAGAAGTAGTAGTAATTTTATTTAGCACTGAAAAAAGTGCTTTTATTGTGGTCGTCACAACATGCTGTTAGAGGTTTCAGTTCTTCAGGCGAGTTTTTGGATGCAGAAAGAAATATAAGGAAAAGAAAAACCCTTGGAGGCAATAAAAGCTCTTGGTTCTAGCAGTGAGCTGCCTTTCTCTGTTAAAGAGATGTTGTGTGCAGACTTTTGCAGCAACAGGAATAGTGCTTCCCTGTAGAGGACTGACTCAGCATCTATGCAAGGCCAAGGTGCTTTCTTCTTTTGTATGAGAGGGGAAGGTCTAAGGTTCAGCCAGTGATTGCACCAGAGATATGGATCCAGCAGCGTTAGGTCTGACATTCAACAAGGGAGGAAATGGAGCATCTTTGCAGGGATTACCTGCAGTGTCCTTCATCTGAGGAGGCACTCACAGGATTTACCTCTCTTGAGCTACAATTTTAGCCTTCTGTTCTTCCTTCTGGCTACCGAAGACTTTTATTAAGGTACAGATTTAATGAAGGTGGTATGTGAAAGTGTTCTGGCTTTCCTTGAGTCCTGCTTCTTTTCCCCCCAGAGCTACCAACCAGTGATAAGAAATTGCTGAGAGTGCTATGGGAATCCATACCAGCATAGAGAGAACAGCAAACAAGTTGCTGGAGGTGGTAAAGCAGCCTTTAGATCATACTGTAATAACAACCATTCTTGTCCAAGGCAAGAGCCACAGAGAGCCACTGGGTTTGGAATTCTGCTGATCTAATTCCTTGTATGAGTCCAGTCTGGTGGTACCGATGGGTACACCTTGGAAATTCATAACAGAAGAAAGGCACTAAGTGAACAACTTATGCTTTTAACCAGATATGCTGCCTTCCCCTCACTCTTTCCCTGAGAGGACTGAAGGGGTAAATGTCTGCTAGCTACTCCACACTCAAACTGGAACTGGTTTCTTATTGACTGGAGATACTGCTCTGTAGAAAGATGTGGGGAGTGAATGTTAACTTCAAACTTCTATTTCAGGATGGAGTTTCAAATATATCTGAAGCTGGATGGCAGGAATCCTGTATTCAAAAAATACAGCAGAGATGTACGTGATAAACTTTCTTCACAGCGGGTGTTTTTGATGTAGTTCAAGATTGTTTCAGGGTAATTAGAATGAAGGGGTCAGAATCAGTTCCAGGCAAAATTAAAGAGGTGGAAAATGCACATGATTCATATGTTCACTGCTTTGTAGAAGAAAATAGAAGATTTGACCTGAAGAGAGGCAAAATGAAACTAATGTGGAACAGACAAATGTCACTTCAGTCAGGGGCCTGAAGGGACGGGCAGTGTCCAAAAGCTTTCTGCTCCCACCTGCCCCTTTGCAAAGCTGGATGGCAGGTATGTTGAAACAGTATTTCAGGGACAATTCAGAAAGGGTTAGTGAGCTGTAAGAATGCCTGAAAGGACGTGTCTGAGAACATGAAAGTGGCTCATTTGACATATTTAATCAATTTTCAAAGTGACACACATGAGACATCCTTTTTATCTTCAGTTTTGGCAATTTTCATACAGTACAGTCATGTCCCCAAAGCTCCTGAGAAGCAGTTCTAACTATTTGACATTCATGTGTCCCTCTTCCCAAGATTCAGACTCTGACTAGATTAAGATTCTGCTTCTAGATTTCTCTCACTGTCCTATCTCCAGGAAATGAAATAAATGAAGGTTTGTTCCTAGCAATAGAGTGTTGCCTCAGGAATGGCTAACTCTCCTAACAATCTTTTCTGGGGCTCTCTTCCAATGGTGCCTTGATGCCCTGCTCTGGATAGTGAACATGAACTTCACATTTCAGTTTAATATTAACTGTTTATAAAATGATGACATGAAAAAAGAACAACACGTTGTTGTCTATAGTGATGCCATGGTCCTAAGCAGAGGCACTAAAAGCAACTTAAAACCAGTGACAAGAAAAGAAAGTCAAAACCTAGAAGCCATTTAATGTATCGACTACTAAAAAAATACTGCCTTTGATTTTTAGTAGTTTTCCTCCACCAACCTCAGTGCTTCAAAGTTAGCAGTACTTAATTAGCATTATAATTTCTCCTGATCTGAGCAATGAGACTTGCAAATGAATACAAATATAGTAGGCTAGCAAGAATGAAGATGAGCTCTGTAATACCTGGGCTTGGATGTTGGATTTGAAGCACTAGAAAACGCCAGCAAGTGACTTACCAGGACAAAAGCACAGCTGGAAACACAGGACAGAATTTCTGAAAGTTAGTTTCACTCTATCTCCTTGCCAATAAAACTTAAATTTAACGCAGTAGAGCAGGAATTCTACTGCTTTTTCTGAAGAAAATTATGTAATGGCCAGTACTGGCCCTGGAATGACATGTTAGTGTAGAAATGGAAGCTTAATGAAATGAATTAGAAAGAATAATGATAATAGACCCAATGATGCAGGGAAGTGACAGTCAGATATACTAGCCAAAAGGGAAAAAAAGGAAAATCAGTTGAACCAAGGAAGAGATGATAGAGGCAATGGATATTCTGGAATAAAGATGAGGGTATAAACTGGATATACAGGAATAGATTTTATAAATGCAAATATGAGGTGATAAGAAAAAGGGAACTGAGAAAGAGGCAGCAAAAGTCACTAGTGGAAAAGTCATGGGGGAGTTTTGTTGACTGAACAAGTGCAGTGACCTCAAATACTAAGTTCAATAGAGTGAAAGACTTATGTAGTACTTGAAACCTGAAGGACACATTCTAACAGACTTATTAAGATCAAATCTGATTAGGATTTGAGTTTGTGCAGTTGCAGTTTAGGAGAAGGAAAAAACCACCTAAACCCTTCTTTGACTTTTTTCCTGAATCCACTCAGAAATGCCAAAAGACATAACTTTCAAAGAGGGTGTTGGTGATTAACTGGTACCTTTGGAACTGTAAGCAGAAGTGTCACAATTTAGGTGCCAGTTTTGATTAGGAGCATGTATAGTCACAGAATCACAGAACATTAGGGATTGGAAGGGACCTTGAAAGATCATCTAGTCCAATCCCCCTGCCACCAAGATGGTTTATAGAAAATCCAAAGTAGATAACTGAAGTACATACAAAGCATTGACAGACAGAGGACAGAAAAGAGAAGAAACCACACAAAATCCAGCAAGACCAAAAGTTTTCAGCTTCCCCTCGATCCATGCAGTATGCTGTTTGATTCTTAACACAGATGTTCAGAGTTGCACTGCTTTTGCATAGCTTGTATTTTGAGGGATACAGGGAGCCTAGCTTTGGGAATCCTTCTTTTTTCATACTACTGACACCCTTCTTGGTGAGTTAGTTAAGATCCTAGGTTTCCTCTTCACTCCACCCTTCTGAGAAGGATTTCTTACTATTTATTCAGTCCCAGGTAACTTCAAAATTCCTTCCTCCTTGCCACTGAGCACCCCTTTGCGCCTGCAAAATGTTCATTTCCCTTAGGCATATCCAGAAGCAAACACCACCAGCCTAGACAGTAAACAGATTATGCTCCAGAACCCTACAATAAAGTTCTAACATGCTGGGAAGTTAAAACACCCTTTCTTTTCAAGCAGATCGAGGCCGAGAGCAATCGCAGAATCATAGAACAGTAGGGACTGGAAGGGACCTCGGAAGATCATCTGGTGCAATTCCCCTGCCAGAGCAGGACCACCTAGGTCTAGTTGCACAGGAGCACTTTTTTCCACACAGCTTCTCATGCAACCTGATGTGTGTGTATGCAACCTGCCAGTCTGATTTGCTATAGTAGCAGAACTCAGCTTACTCACAGTTTAGCCAGGCTGAGACAGGGTCTGAAATCAAACACTGCAGTGGTTTGTAAAAATGGGTTTGGGAAAATTACCCACTTTGCTCCCAAAAATCTTATCCTCCAAAAACTGTTTTTATGGGATGCCATGAACTTGCCACTCATATTTGAGGTGGCACCCCTGACCCTTGCTTGTCTTTCACTATTGATAAACCATGGCAGTGAATTAGTATTTTGATTGTACAACACATTCCTTAATCTAACCCCCCCTTCAGCACACTGAATGGCATTCGCTGCCTGATGGCAGTGTGACAAATTTACTGTGACCCTTTTTAAACGCAGGTGTTTGGGGAATTCATTCATACAGCTAAGTTGTCTTTTGCTTTACCGCTTCCACATTGCTATTCACCTGCTTGGTGTCTAAACCACTCAAAAGGACAGTTCAAGAGGAAATAATGTAAATGAATTGTTTGGTTTTGAGCTTTGTCCGAGCATATGTCATTAGCGCTCTAGACAGGAACAGTAGGAAAATCATAGAGTCATCAAAGCTTTGGGTTGGAAGGTACCTTAAAAATCATCTTGTTCCAAGCTCCCTGCCATGGGCAGGGGCATCTCCCACTAGAAAGGACCTTAAAGATCATCTTGTCCCAAGCTCCCTGCCATGGGCAGGGGCATCTCCCACTAGAAAGGACCTTAAAGATCATCATGTTCCAAGCTCCCTGCTGCCATGGGCAGAGGCACCTGCCACCTGACCACGTTGCTCAAAACTCCAGCCAACCTGGTCTTGAATATTATGATTTGCCATTAAAAACCAGTGATGAACACACTAACAGCATGTTTCTCTCATTACTGCTTAACACTCCTAATTCAGCTGTATTCTTCACTTATTCTATACATGTCCACTCTTTCTTCTTCGTCATCACCCCGCAGTTTACTGATCAAACTGCCTGTTTTACAGAGCAAATGACACACACTGCTTACCAAGCTGCTCAGTGCATTTAGTGTGCAACAGGCTTTCTATAACCCCCTCCACCCTGTTTAGAGCTTTAACACCCAACATGCCCCCACTCAGACTTGAGGCAGTTGCAAAATTTGCAGCACCTCTGAGTTCGTACGAGAGATGGTCCGAGATATCGTTATTATATCTGGCATCGTGGTCCTCACTTGTAAAACAACTACCTAGGAAAATACTTTCTGCTTACAACAAATGTTAATCTAAAAATACAAACCTAAACTTGTTGCTTCTGCTCACAAGCCGAAGGAAGAATCTTCTCTTTGCTCCCCTTGATGTTTCATGAACAGTCTGTGGGGCAGGCATAGCTACTTGACTTTCTGTAACTCCTGCTTTAATGAAGTAACCGAATTCTGCCCTCAGGTTTACACCTACAGACCTGGAGTCAGGGAGAATGGAGCAGACTCAGAGTCGTGCTCTGCGACTCGATCTTAGTGATTCTGTTTGTTACGTCTGACCATTCCATTGTCTGTTAACATACTGCCTGCTCAGCTAAGATCACAGAAATAAATGAAATATCCTGTTATACTTACTGGCTGTCCTGAAGGTGACTGGGCTCTGGCATCACAGGGGAAGGAACGAGACTAGATTATTTTTTACTCTAATAAATGTAGAGCGTTCCTTAAGCCTCCTATCCACAACAGTCCCTGCTTGACTGCTTGGGCAACATTTTATAGACGAGGAGGTCCAGAACACACGGAGGATGTTTGCCAAATGAAATGCTACCAGGAATTGACCACGGAGCTAGGCACTTTTGGGAAAAAGGTTGTCATAAAAACTGTGCAAAATTCCTGCCCCTCTGACTGCCTGTAGCAGCTTTGTGAGTTCCCGTGAGATGATTTACAAACAAAGAGACACCAAAGTGTGCAGAGGACATGGTTATGTAATTGCCAAGTAATTTCTGCGCTACAGAAATAAGATCGTGGTAGCAGTAAATTATTTCCTTGGGTTTCCTTCTGCATCAGACAATAGAACATCAAATATCAAAGAATTAAGAGAGTTAACTTGCTTCCCGTTGTTTTTACATCAGTTTTAATAGGAAGCAGTTACAGGTGGTTTGTTCAGACATGATTCTAATATTCTGAGTGTTCCTGCTGTGAAAACTGCCAATTTCCCTAACAGAATTTGCATGATAAATTTTACTTATCAGCTGTACATATCTAAAATACCAAAACATCTGTCTGTCTTAACCAGTTGCCTCAACGTTGGGAGGTGAGTTTAGGCACGTGTTAAACATTATTCAAACCAGGGCAGCTGATCTGTAGATTATAATTACTCATACAGGTAACTGAAACAAATTAAATGTTTAGCACTCAGATATGCTTTTGTAATGGGAAGAGTTTAATTGTTCCACTGGGAGAGTTAAACACTTGAAAAGCAGTATGTTCAGAAACTAAAGTCAGGCTGTTCTGTGCAGCATTTTAAGGGCTTTTTTCAGACGCTCCTAGTTCTAAGTTGTTTGCACCCGTTAAGTTTGCGTTATCCCCAGAAGCTGTTGCCAGTGCAGCACCAAACAGCGCTGTCTTCTCTCCAGGAATAAACAATCCACCCCGTTTTTACACCCACCAGAACAGCTGCAGTGAGTGGAAAGTGATGCACCCCCTGGGCACCACATCACTCTGGAGGAACAGGAGCTGCGGTTGGCAAAAGGGGACAGATTCTGTTAGCCAGGAAAGAGGCAAGAGGCAAAAGGGGACAGATTCTGTTAGCCAGGAAAGAGGCAAGAGGAAAGGGTGCACTTCCATCCAGAAGGGCTGAGAAACATGTGTGTAAGGCTTGCCAAGCCAAGTCCTTCCAGGAGCATCAGTGGGCTTTGTAGTTGGATTATCATATGATTAGAGAGTCAAATAAGAGTAGCATTTGGTTCCCCTAGCTGGATAAAAAGCTAGAAATACAATGCAACTATTTTGGGAAGGCTTATTAGATATCTGCTAGGCAAAGATTACAGATCAGCATTAATTATCAAGATCTAATTTAGATAACAAAACTCACCCTTAATTTTTGCACAAGTGCATTCCCAGTATAATTTAACGCTTTGCTGTGAACGTTTGGGTTTATTAGCAGAAATGATGTATGGCAGGATTTTTAAGTTATGCAAAAAGCTAACGTAAACATACCGACACGCAGAATATCGTACTACTCTGAGGAGTACAGAAAATCATTATGATTACCGTGGTTGCTCAAAAATTTTCTCTCAGGTAGACTCCTAGGACAGAAAAGAGTAGCAAACTGTTCACTAGAAATTAACATTTGAAACGTGGTCCTGGACCTTCTGTTGTAGGGTGATACTGATACAGCTCAGGCTTGTGAATCTGTGAGTTTTCCAGCTAAATAACTTGTGTTTCTTAGAAGAAGGTCAGAAAGTTCTGTGGGGTTTTCCTGTGAGTGAAAGACAAAAGAAAAAGTGTTTTTTCCTATATCTGGGTCACTCGACGTTGCAAGGAGAAGCATGGTCTGATGATAATTATTCAGAACTTCAACACAATGTAGTTGCAAAAAGTGACTGACTGAGCTAAGAACTAGTTAAGGTATAGAAATTAGTGTCTGCTCTAAATGAAAAATAATTTCATTTCTAGGTGATGCAATTACCAGAAGGACTAAAACTGCTGGATACCGGAGACTTTGATTTATGTGCAAACCCTGAGGTAAGGAGTGACACACATTTTGATGCAGATAATTGTTGAAGAATGAGATAGGACCAATGAATAGATATTTGCTGATAAGAACCAAATAGATGTGAGCCTGGGGAAAGTAAAAATAGCCCCTTCTCCTGCTGATACACCTGAAATGGCCTAAAGTGATTGGGGAGAACATCACTGTGTAATGAGGGGGGATTACAGCAAAGAAATGCCCAAGTTGCCTCTTACATAAGATACAGCAGCAGTGGCCTGATTTCATACTTTTTTTAGATCTCCCACAAAACCAACACTTCCTCTGAAATACAACACAAACCAGATTTAAGATGTAACTAGATTTCCAGATACTTAGGAATAAACAAGTAGCAGCTGCAGAAAGAGCCTTTGACAGCAAAATCAAACTGGTTACGTAAATTCTGAATCCTGAAGACACGTGGTACTTTGACTGTAATCCCAGTTCATTTCAGTGCCTCAGTTTGCTTCTTGGGAAGCTTCTCCTTCCTGGTAATTCACCTTGCATATGCCAGCTGACAGTAGTTCTGTAGAAGCTGTTTAATAAAACCCCACATACCTTAAAACTGCAGCCCTGGCAGCTGTGTTACAGCCCTGCAAAGGATGACCAGAGAATCTCCAGTTTTACCTTTTTCCCCCCAATACAGAATAGCAAGAGAATAAATTACTCTTCATGAAGGTCAGATTTGAAACATTTAGAATTTGACAACTAACATGTCATAAAAAGAATGAAAACCCCACAGTCCCAGATGGAACAATCCATCAATATCCTTATTTGAAAGCAAACTTGGGCATCATCGTCATCATTTCAGGTTTGCGTAGGAACCAAATGAGTGATGGCTGAGACCTGCAGTGAATCACTCGAGATCCACCCTGTAGGTAAGCAGCAGGGGCACAAACACTACATTTCTTTTTCCTAAGGGGAATGAGTCAGGAGGAACACAGAATGCTTCCTGTAAAAATCAGTAGGACAGGCCCTATGACAGGAAGAAAGAACGAAGACAATTAACTTCTAAAAGCACCAGCTATTTGCCTTGGCTTTACAATGATGAAAACTACAAGTAGTTGGAGACTGATCTTCTACTTTCTTAGGAAAGACTTAAAAAACCCCAAACCCTAAACATCAAAATGCACACACAAAAACCCTACCCCACAGCCTATTCAACTGTGGAAAAGTAAGCACAGTTGCTGTGCATGGAATTGAAGAAAAAAGTTAAATGGCTTTTCTGTGCAAGTCAAACTTTTGGATTGCCAGAAGCAGTTGGTGAATCAAGTGATTACGGGCTCTGGGATAAGATCTTAAATATATCTGTGATGACATTTAAACTTCCACTTGCCGGATGCAGTTTGAGCCATTCAGCTTTTGTTAGCGCGAGCAGGATCACGATCTTTGAATATGGTATTCCCTGCCACCAAGCCCCATGAGTTCTGGCTAGCACTATCTGTTCATATTTATAAATCCAAAGTGCTCCTTCTTCTTCCACCATTCTCCCTGTTCCTCTCCTTAAAGAGAAGCAGGGGTCTGTTTATGCTCATTCCCTTTTTGGCCATCACCAACACTTCTGACTAGACTACTCAAACTAGGTCATGTATTTGATCCAGTCTGGCTGAAGTGTGGAGCCTCTCCAGCACAGCCAGGTTGCAGTGAGGCTGATGGGCACACTGGGCAGGTGATGTGCTTGGGAATCTGTTGGACCACGTGCTGGGTTTACTATACTCACGCTGCACAGTCTAGCCTTTATAGCACACTGCTGTACAGCTGGTGTGTCTTACGGTGCTGATCACAGTGCTCATTCACCTCTGGATAGGTGGGTATCCAGTGCTCAGAGGGAGCAGAGCTTAAAAGACTGGGTGTAGCCAGGCTCTTTTCAGTGTCATCCAATGATAGGACAAGGGCAATGGAACAGAGGAGGTTCCCCATCAATATCTTCAACAGACATTATTTAATAAAGGCGGTATCTGGGCTGAGAACAAATATTCACTCTAATTAACCACACTGCCTCTTATTCCCATGGAACATCCTTTCTTGAAGAATGGAGGACTAGAATCCTTTTTGTAGAATACATTTAAACACACAAGGATCTCTGCTCATCAGTAAAAATTAAACAGCCCCTTAGATTTTGTCGACTGGGTGGGGGCAGGCGTAGGCTAAAGCCTGTGCCCGCTTTTGAGATAACAACTAATGGCTTGAGGTACCTTTCCTTGGAATAAAGATTAAAGTTCTGGTTATATTTGGTCATTAATGATTTCAAGTCTTTTTGACCCTTTTTTTTCCAGCAAGAGGGGGCATGTTGCTGTTTGGAGTGTTCCTCCTGCCAAGATCCAGTTTGGGCTGTTGAGCAGTCCCAGTGCAGTGCAATCTGGTTTTGTTACTGCCTGTTTTATTGGAAAGAACACCGTGCTTCAGGGTACGCGTTTGGTAGTTAATCTACTTATTATCAGCGCAGCTTCTGCAATACCTCTGCATTTCACAACTGTACCTCCCTCCTCTCACCAGTAGCCTTGTGGTTTGACCTGACTGACTCTCAGTTTCTGTCCTTGCAAAGTTAATTTTTGGACAGAGAAAGCTGCGAGCATACAAGGTTCTTGACGCTTTGGAGGAAACGGGGTTTCTGATTTGCGTAGGTGTTGTTACTGGTATTTTTTTGCCTTCCTTTCCAGACCAGACGTGTTTCCCCATAGCAATACAAAACCTAGTTCACTCCCATGTGGAAAGCAGCGACATTAGCATAAGAAGGTCTCGCTAAAAGCACTGGAAAGATAGGCCTTTTCAAGCCAGGAAACAGCTCACATGAATGTGGAAATGTTTGTTTTCCTGCTGGGCATTCCCCCGAAGCCATTTACCTGCTTCACCAACGGGCAGCTAAAGGGTGATGGCAATCCAGGATACACCTTGCTGCTTCGCTCAGAACTTGGAGGGCATTTGGCATCATCCAGCTCCTGGTGAGTCTGGAAGTCAACAGGAACCGTAGAGCTGAGCTTAATCTCCTTTTTGGCATGAAAACTACCACCTGGCAAGCCACTGGGAAAGGCTATGAGAAGTAATCTGTTTTGCAAGCGGGTTGTGAAGTCCTTTGTTCTCATAAAGATTTAGGTAGAGATACTTAACTGCAGTGAAACCCATCAGAGGGGCTCCAAGGAGACACAATGCAAGATAAAAGGGGGTGATAGTGCTTGCTGCACAATGCCCAGCTCTGCGCACTTCCAGTGTAGTTCCTGGAAGCCAGATTCTCAGTTATTGAATAATGATTCCTGTGAAGGTGCTTCAGTAAAGTTTCTGGTGAAGTATTAGGTCATTCACATTAGAATGAAACTAGTGACACAGTTCCATGCCAAGAGATATGGTTGCACTGGGCACAACGCCAATGGAAAAGGAGTTACTGAAAAAGCTTGTATGGTTCAAGAATTTTCCATCCTAAAAATCAACACTCTTACACACACAGTTTATGTGTCACATATTTGTTGGCAGTCTCTTTAATCAGCTGAATTGGAAAGCAGTCACAGTAAACAGTGTATGTTTGAAGAAGTTTATGGAGCCCATCAGATGTAGATACATCACAGGTTATGTTATCTTGTCCTTCTCTGCAGGAATATACTCTTGGCAACATTTCCAACTTTAAGTTAGGAAAAAAGGGACCAGTTTATGAAAGATTCAGGACAAAGCAATCAATGATCCTAAATCTGAAAATTTAGGATCACACTGTGTCACCAGTTTAAGGTGGCACAGTGTGATCTAAGGACCTGTCTCCATTATACACTGAAACGTAGTGCAAAGGTCCTGAGGCCAGTATGAAAACTGAAGGCAGCACAGCTGGGCAAACGTGTAGCACTGGAACTAGTAGCTGCTATATATTGCTTTGGGGTATCACTGGCTGTAAGGGACAGGCAATGGGTTTGAGTTGTAGATACTCTGGTTAATGGAGAGTAGAAAGAGAAACCAGTTTTACCATTCTTGGTAAAACTGATGACATCTTTAGGTGGAAAAGACATTTTACCTCCTCCACTTAGAAACCTACCCCAGCACCTCCTCTGTTGCCCCAACTTTATGACTATCATCTTTATTTAATGGAATGTGCCATTTTTAATAATAAGCATGAGTGTCAATCGATAGGAAGGTCCTGCCTGTCAAGCTACTAAGAGACAGCTGGAGCTAAAATGGTGTCCACAGACAGGCAGCTTCTTAGTGGAGGAGCCTTGCTGGAGTGCAGAAATTGTTACTGACAATTCTAATGCCATGCTACTTCTTTATGCTCCCAGTCTTCCAACATGTCCAAAACAGAAGGTACAAACAGCACAACTACTAGTTCTGCTGCAGGTTGGATGGAGCTTTTGCAGGCTTGAAGGGAACATGTCTGCAGTTTCTGAGGTGATCTTGCTCTTTCGGGAATGGCAGCTTTTGAGAAAGCTTCAAATTGATCAAATTACATGTTTTATCCTCCTGCACTACAAATAGACTAGAAAAATTTTGATAAAAGCAGTCTAGTCCTACAGCTGGGATCCTGATTAACCTTTCCTTTTCTAGTCGGTTCCAAAGTTTAAAAAGCAGCCTTTGCTGCAGGAGCCTCCAAAGCCGTTCAGTGGATCCAAACCCACCAGCTTGGGACTGTAAGCAAGAAACAAGGAATGAAGGAAAGCCAGGAAGTAATCAATCTAAGAAAAAGGTAAAAGTCTTAACTTTGGCTTCTCATGAGAACAGATTAAAGACTAAGACAGCAGTTTGGCTGGAAAAGCTGCTTCCCTCCCAAGCCCCAAGGTAAGCCAGTTTTGTAAATGCTTTGGGGGAGTGGCAGCAGAAAAAAGGCAGAAAATTGCTGTGGACTTACTGAAGATGGGCCCAAACAAAATCTAAAGGAGTGAAATGCAAATTTATCTCATAAAGGTAGGAAAATGATTACTACTTGCTAAATTTTCTGAGCTGCTGAAGGATCTGTTGTAGTTCAGAAGCCAGTTCTCATCCTAATGCTGGTTGCTGCAGCCTAGCTGTAGTTTTGTCACAATTCACATGGAACTACATGCAAAAGATCATCCCTCAGTCACCATACTTGCACCAGGAATGTGCAGAAAAGAAGTGAAATGTGAACACAGATGTAAGTTCACCAACATTCAAAGTTGTCACGTGTGCCAGCATCATCTGGATTTAACAACAGATTAGCAGGTTTATTAAACAAAAAAAGAGCCAAACAGAAAACTAACTCACAACTTCCAAACCACATACCCACTACAAAGAATAAATCTGTTTTCCAAGAAGTATCTGGAAGAAACTGTGAGCAGCTATATCGCCAGCCTTACGCCATATATATCATTTTCAAGCAACACGTATAGGAAGAGAAACAAGAAGAAGAAGGGCTGGAATACTTTGGAGCATAATGCTAAAAGAGTCCAAGCTAACAGCTAATTAGAGGCCACAAATGAAACTGAGAACAAGCAAGCAGCACTAATAAATGTTTTCTTAACAAAAGAAAATAGCACTCCTCCTGCAAAATTCCACTGCAGGTTAGTGAAGAACGAGTTCCTCTCGCTGGCAGAATAAGTTGTGATGTAGAGGGCACAGACACCACGACCAGGAGCAGTTGCAATACATAGTAACTTCAGAGATGGAGGAAACTTTCCCTCCACTCCAGTTCTTTGGTGAATTAATGACATGAATGATGTGCTCAGACACTGTCTAACCATGGTCACCTATTCTCCACAGGACACAGAAGGGCTTGGAAGAGACCTCGAAAGATTATCCAGACCTATCCCCCCACCACAGCAGGATCACCTAGATCAAGTCGCACAGGAATATGTCCAGGTGGGTTTTAAACGCCTTCAGAAAAGGAGACTCCACCACCTCCCTGGACAGCCAGTGTTCCAGGGCTCTGTCACCCTCACCATGAAGAAGTTCCTTCTCATACTGATGTGGAACGTCCTCTGTTCCAGCTCACACCCATTGCCTCATCATCAGATGACACTGAGAAGAGCCTGGCTCTATCCTCGTGACACCCTTCATATATTTATAAACATTAATGAGGTCACCCCTCAGTCTTTTTCTCCAAGCTAAAGAGACCCAGCTCCCTCAGTACCAATGATAACTCACCCCCTGAACTCCATTTCCATGCCGAGTGCCGCCTGCAAGTTTCTCATATGGCAAAGAAGCCCCACCCTAAACTAAAAAACCCCAAACCCCAGCAGGCCTAGATGTAAGGGTGGGACAGAGTGGCACGTATCTGCCTGCACCGTGGAACTCCGAAGAGCTGAATTACACTAATTTGCATTAAGATGGGCCATAGGCTAGAGAGAACAGTCCTTTGTACGTGTCCTTCTGGCTCTTCTCCTGAGGTTGCAGCAGGTCTTGGGGGGGCAAGGGGGAAGAGAAGCATAAGGAGGCAGGAAGATGCAACACCGAGAATAACTGCTGTTGAAAGCTAAGCTTTCTGTCTTGGTGGTTATGGCTACAGTAAAGTCAAACGTGGCTTTGAATGAAACAGCTGGAGAATGACATTGGGCTGAGCCTCTTGTGAAAGTCCCAGCTTTTTCTACAAGAATTTAATAGGTATCAGGCACTGGACCTCACTGGGTTCTGAAAACACTTTAGAAGAAAAAGGGAGTTTTCTAGGTTATTGACAATGAAGGGGATTGGAGAGAGACACTCCTGAGAAATCGACACTGATTATGTTGCTTTGGTAGTGAGAGATCAAAGAGGGCATTACCAGATTAAACATGCTTTGCATTCTTTGGAAGCTTTGCTGGATCACATGGCTCAGGTAGCTAAATTAAAAACCAGCCCCATTTGACTTTACCTCTTTGTAGCACAGATACAAGCAACTCTAAATACAGCTGGGCATTATGTTTTTGTAAGCTATTGGACCTCTTTTAAGTTTTCCCAGTAAAACATTATCCATGAAATGGAAAACCAGTCCAAACATTACGGGGCATTTTAATACTTATGAAAACAAACCCAACAAAACATAGAAACTCCAAACAATCCCACCAAACTGGCCACTATTTGAGTTTGAAAATTCAGTTCCTTGGATTAAATGTTTCTGCCTGACATTTAAAAGTCCTGTTACTTTTTACCTCATGTCAATAATGTATGACTACTCAAAAAAATCCCTCCAAAACTATTTATGTGTGAATATATATATTTGTATATAGAAAAGAGCAAAAAGGAAAAGCAAAGTCTGGTTCCCTGTCCCATTTCCAATGGACAGACTGATTCTAAGAATGAAGATATATGATTAAATAAATGTATTAAGGGTTTAATTATTTTTTACAGAGGTTCTAAATACAGCCAGTACGTTTGCCTTAATTAATGGTTAGCACAGCTGGGACTACAGAGAGAAAGGCTGAAGAAGTGGTGATGGCTATTGGCACTGAAGATGACTAAATAACAAAATAGGAGGAGGACACCTTCCAGTTGTGTTTCTTTTGGAAGCAAAAAGTTAAAAGGTAACTTTCACATCTTTTTTCTTCCTAGGCTCATGCCTTATTCATTCTGAAGTCATAAACTATCACATCACTCGTTGAAGTTCTTTAGCATCTAGAGGATGACAGATGCTCTGTAATTTTCATATAATAGTTGACTTTGTTTTATAATAGCATGGCAGCACTGGGGAGGTGGACTTAGCGTTCAGTTTAAAAACAGTGTTAGATACCTGTCAACACAATTAACAACCCTGCTTCTAGTTCGAGTTCCAACTGTGCTCTTGTCACATACAATTAGTAGCGAATGCACTTTAAACTGCTGACGAGCGAATTCTGGGGAATTTCTTCTCCATAAAGCATTTGTTAACCTCGGTTAACACGCTAAAGAAGTAACACAATTCGTTTTTGTTTCACAGTATATAATCAGCTCCAGCAATCTGTTAAATCGTGTGTTTACATTTCAAGTAAAGGCCAATTACTGGAGTTTATTCACTGCAACTCTAGCGATAATTACTACTGATGGTAGCTCATGATACTGATCAAATAAGCTATGTTTAGACTTCACACCAGACTACCATCCGTCTGCTGTTGCTGAAGACCCACAACATTTACCGAAACCTGACTGTGAAAATCCCAGCTTATTACACCTTTTAACCTGTAGATCAGCAGCTCGTTTCTCCATGCTCCCCATTAGGCCAGTAATACAGTGCTCTCAGAAATGGGTTAATGCTGTGGAACGCTCACATGGACTCCACACGGTCACACAACAGTGCACACACACACGTACAGAGGATTAGATGCAGGCTTGCAAGAAGTTGAGTGCAGCCGAGACAGCCCTAGTCCCTGCAGGATCAGCAGCAGGCTTTTTATTTGCACGCGTAGACTTAGCTTTACAGAGGAGGTACTGCAGGGAACTAAGAAAGATTGTTTATGTGCGTAGAATAAGAATACTCAGCCGGCTTCGAAGGCTGTGCACTGTAGTTTTCACATTGGGGGGTTGGATGTAGATGATCTTTTGAGGTTCCTTCCAACCTGGAACATTCTGTGAACATTCACAGTCACAACGAAGCAGGCTGGATTTTCACTCCCCATTCCCTTGCATGCACCACGCCTAGAATTTGTCACCTAGGGTGTAAAACGCTGCGTTCCTTGTTCACTGGTCTGGGTGGTCCTGCTCTGGCAGGGGGATTGGACTGGATGATCTTTCAAAGTCCCTTCCAATCCCTCATGATTCTATGGTTCACTAGATGTAGAAGCAGTCAAATGAAATTCACCTGCTTCACAGCTTTCATCTTAAAATATGACCTTCAGTTTTCACTGTGCACATCTTCTGATCCTTAAATCTGTACCATAAGTTTAGAAGCTTCAGAACTTGCTCGAGTGTGTTGCCACAATATTTGCCTCCTGTTTTAGCCAAAAGGCCAACAAAATTTATTTCCCTGACACTCTAAGGCTTTCTTCTGAGTTTTATTGAAGTGACAATAAAGTGATTTGCTGTCTGTTCAGCTTCATTGATATGATCAGCGCATTCTACATGGAAGTGGATGGCTTCCAAAGACGCAGTGTATTTTCTCATGTGAGTCCAAGCTGCATGACCTCACCATGGGGACAGATAAGGAGTATTCACACAGACTATTCCTGGGATTCCTTTGGCAGGCAGCTATTTATAAAATATTGTAATTTTATTGAGTGCTGAAACCAGAGTAGAAAACAGTCTTTGTTCACAGACCGACTAAATTATTTCAGATTTTTCACAAGCAGCCTACTCCACAACAGACTGTTATTTAAAGGTTGATTCTCCTTAATCTTAGTATTGCAGGGGTTTTATAGTCTTGCTTTGTGGAGCATAGAATTTAGAGAAACAAGGGGCTGATCTCAGCTAGTTTGTCCAGATGCTGATGATATAAAGTGGCATCAACGGGCAAGAGCTGGTTCTACTGTCAGTTGCTTTGAGACTGAATCAAAAGCAAGTTGAATGCACTACTGTTCAGATCAGGCCACTGTCTAGAACTGAATGTTTTGGTTTGGACCAAGCAGAACTAATGTGAGGTAGGGTAGTTTGGATTTTTCAGCACATGAAGGTGCCACCATGGTAACATTTTTCAGCTGTGAGATTAAAAAAAGACCAGATCACGAGAGCGCTGATACTAAGAACATTGGACTAATCATTTGAGACTGCAGAGGAAGGAACTGCTCTGGGATGAGCAGAGAGGGCAAGCAAAGAAAGAAGAAAACGAGTGTGGAAAGTGATGGAATGATTCAAGGTTCCACATATGCCAACCCTTCCCTTCTGACTACTACTTTTTTTGAGAGTTGTTTTGGGCTCTGGTTAAAGGTTTTGCTTTTTTGGTGGGACACTGATAAGATTTCTTTCACAGCTGTGCTTACTCATTTAGATTCTCTGAGGTGCTGCCTTCATCAGGACATTTATAAATGTGCTCTCTCTCTGTACCTAGCTTATATTTTGTTCTTGTCCTTCACTTGCCCATCAGCTGCCACCTAATAAGAGCCTGCTTTCTCTCAGAATCACAACTGTTACTCTATCTAGTACACACTACACTCTATGAGAAGGAACTTCTTCACAGTGAGGGTGACAGAGCACTGGAATGGATTATACAGGGGGGTTGTGGAGTCTCCTTCTCTGGAGATGTCTATAACCCTCCTGGATGTGTTCCTGTGTGACTTGGTCTAGGTGGTCCTGCTGTGGTGGGGGGATTGGATCAGATGATCTTTTGAGGTCCCTTCCAATCCCTACTCTTCTCTGACACATTACCACTAGCTGAAGTACTAGCAAGGCACAAACCATCTGTATATAGAGAAAGGACAAGTACTTCTCCTGTGTCCATTATTCACTGGAGCAGAGACAGTCCTCCTAAGCTTTAAGGTAATTTCCTGCTCTGCGTGAGATCCGTGGAGCATCGCTTGTGCTCTGAGGTTTCTGTACTCTCTTTTGTACTGTCCCAGTTTTTGTTGTCCTCCTCCACTGTTCCTTATTTATTTTCCTAAAACTTGTGAATTGGAAGCTTTTTGAGTCCAGCCCATAGTCTCTTTACACCAGTTTTAAGCCGAACATCTGTGGCTCAGTTGTAGTGTTAATAAATATTTGAGTACAGCACACGGAGATAGTGTCTGCCAGAGAATAACAAACGTAGCTACGTCCAGATCGTATAATAAACATCTCTTTCACATCTCCTTTCCTCCCCATTGCATCTGATATGGTATATAACTGCTCAAAGCTTTGCCCCCTGCAGAGAAACTGGCAAGAGAAAGGGAAACTAACTGTTCCATCTCTCAAGCTTCCCTCTAGCCCAAAGCTGTGCACAGTCCCACAGGGGATCTTTACTGTAAGCACAATTTGTGCTGCAGAGCATGTGCTAGTTTACATCCTGTTTTCATTTCTGGAGATGAAAGTTTACTTCCCAAACAATAACGGCTGGGTTTTGTAACCACTTGATTAGGTAGGCTGCATGAGAAACCATGTTCTTGGAGCAACACAAATCGTGACTGGAGGCATGAGATCTGCACAAGGCACATTGGCCTTCTCGAGTCTAACTGTTACCGTGCACAGTGTAGTAATGCAAACACTAGGATAACCTTTGGAGGCCTTATTAGAAAAAGATCCAGTTGCTTACTGGGTTCCTTGCAGAGAAAAGTAAAACCAAGACATTAGTTCCAGCTGAGCTCGTCATCTTTGCCTCTGTGTTGTCACTTCTGAAGTACGAAGAGATTGTACCTTACTGACGCCTGGTTCACCATAGCCACTACCTTTGCACAGTTTGGTGTAGGCATTTCCATGAACAACAGCAATACCACATTTCAGAGTCTCTGGTTCTTTATCTTACTGTCTTTTCATGTTCAGCTCATGCATTTGATGGAATCTGCATCCTGGTAGAATAATAATTTCTTTTACTAATGCAAGAGTTTTGCCACTTTAATCTCGTCAGCTCTACGGGTCCATCCAAGAGCAAACTGAAGACTTGATTTTCCATTGTTTTTCACTAAAAAAATCCCAAAAATATGGAGGCTGGGAGCATAATTGCCTAATTTCAGCCAGCAGCAACTCTCTAAGTTATGAAATTGTCAATGAAAATCAAGTTTGACCTACGCATGTTTTATTATTGATGATAAACTAGAATGAAGCAATCTATCTTGGCATTCAATTCTGACACTGAGTGCAAGCTTAAAAGAAAACCTTGTTGTTACTATTTTATGAGATTAATCACATTTGATGTCAACTTTGAGAGGAAAAAAATTACAAGACACTGTATGTGCTAAGCAGTCTTCAAAAGAATCCTGCACTTCAGATGTTAAGATTTAATGCTCCAAAAATAAGTCTCATTTGCCTTTAGAATCATAAAATGCTTTGTGTTGGAAAGGACGTTTGAAGTCCACCTAGTCCCTCGCCCTCAGCAATGAGCAGGGACATCTCCCACTAGATCAGGTTACCCATGAGCAGGGACATCTCCCACTAGATCAGGTTACCCAGAGCCCCATGCAGCCTGACCCTGAATGTTTCCAGGGATGGGGCATCTACCACCTCTTTGGGAAACTTCTTTCAGTGCTTAACTGTCATCACTGTAAAAAATGTATTCCTTCTATCCAGTCTAAATCTCTACCCCTCATCTTGTCACAGTAGGTCTTGCTAAAAAGACCCAATCTTTCCTGTAAGCCTCCTTTAACTACTGAAAGGCTACAGAAAGCTTTTCCAAAAGCCTTCTCTTTTCCAGGCTGAACAGCCCCAACTCTTTCAACCTGTCCTCATAGGAGAGGTGCTCCAATCCTCTCCAACAGGTTCATGTCCTGCTTGTGCTGATGACTCCAGAGCCAGACACAGTACTTAAGTGAGATCTTATCAGAATAGAGAGAGTAGCAAGATCACCCCACCTCTTAACTTGCTTCTTTGATGTGGCCCCAGATACTTTCTAGGCTGCAAGCACACATTGTCAGCTCATGTCCAGTCTTTCATCCACTGGTACCCCAACTCCTTCTCTGCAGGGCAGTCAGTGCCTGCAACCTCCAGTCTGTACTAATACTAAGGACTCCTCTGAGCCAGGTGTAGGACTTTGCACCTCACACAGACACCCTTCTTCAGCATATCTGGGTCTCTTTGGATGACTTCTCGTTCCTCTGGTGTGTTGGCTGCACCACTCAGCTTGATTGCACCTGCAAACTCAAACTCAAACAACTCAACTGAGGGTGCACTCAATCCTGCTGTGTCACTGGTGAAGATACTAAACAACACTATTCCCAGTACAGACCCCTGAGGAACACCACTTGCCACCAGTCTCTGTCATGCCTAGTGCATGGATGTACTTGAAAGAGTTTCTTGTGGGTTGTATTTTTTAACGTGTGTAATGCTCTCTCCATTCCAGCAATGAACCAAGAATGATGTAACGTTCTTTTCCATCTCATGCAGCAGACTACACATGTGAAAACAGAATGGAGAAACACATCACCAAAAAAATTCCTTCCAAGTTTGGTCAAGGAATAACCTTCTAAAGGAAGCTCGTAAGTGCTACTTGGATACTCCTACTCCAGCATTTTGGTATGGGACAGCTGTACAGCTCTACACTTACTGATTTTGCCCGGGTTCCTTATAGTTCTTCACCCTGCTTGAGCCTATTCAAAGCTTATCAGACTAGAAAGTGCTTCCCTAGCTTATGAGGCAAAGATGGGTGTTCAGTGGAGTGCCCCAGGGATCGGTGCTGGGACCGGTCCTGTTCAATCTATTCATTGATGACTTGGATGAGGGATTGGCATGCACTGTCAGCAAGTTTGCTGATGACACTAAGCTGGGTGGTGTCGCCGACACCCCCGCAGACTGTGCTGCCATTCAGCGAGATCTGGACAGGCTGGAGAACTGGGCAGAGAAGAATCTAATGAGCTATAACAAGAGTAANTTCAAAGCTTATCAGACTAGAAAGTGCTTCCCTAGCTTATGAGGCAAAGATGGGTGTTCCCAGTGAAGCTGACATCGAATGAGGACAGGCACTGAAAGCAGGAGCAGCCTGTCTCTCAAAGGTTGTCTATCTTTGGACACTCAGGAAAAGGTGGGAGAAGATCTTCAGCTGTAAGGCAGAAGGCCATGAAGTATTTTGAAAAGGAATCAAATGAAATCAAAATCATGGGAGGGTCTGCAAGAAAAGATAAGCTATTTGACTGTGGACAAGCTAGCTCTTGTGCTAGCCAAATCTCATATGTGGGAAAGGAGTCTGCAGGCTCCTCTGCTGCTTTCTTTTTCCTTTGGTGGGGAAAATCTTATTTCTGATGTTAATAACTTTAAAATGTATAAGTGCTGTTAATAACTTTAAAATGTATGAGTGACCTCTACACTCAGCAAGATGAATGCAAGCTCAGTCCAGCTCCGCAGGCTAACAAAGAACAGCACAATGAACTGTACAGGCTTCTTTTTACACTTTCTAGATCTTATTCTAACCTCAGCAATATGCAAATGAGTGCCCACATTTAAAATGAAATGCATGTTAACTAATTCAATCCATTGTATCCCAAGTCAGTATTTGAACCATGGATTTAAGATGCCGTGATTGTCTTTACCTAGTGTCTCTGTTTTCTGATGGTTTGCATTCCACAGCTTCTCCACTACAACCCAAAAAGCCATTGTAGCTCTGACATGCCAGCCATCATTTCCATATTTCTTTAAAAAAGGAAATAAAGCTGGCTCTCAGGTTACTGTCCTCCTCATACTCCTGGCAAGCTCCATTAAATGGGGTTAATCTGTGCAGTTTACTTCATCGCAGGATTCTAGTTTTAAACCAAGAATTCAGGTGAAGGAGGGTGGTGGCATTCCTAGGTCTGTGCACATTAAGGACAAAACTACTGGTGAATGTGCTGTGGCACGCTGTTCACTCTAGGACTTACTTTCTGGTGATCCGTAGTGTGCACGTACAAGCTCGTGTTTTGCCTTCCATGTGAAAAATAATAACTTCCCCCTGCGTCAGGTGGGTGGGGGATGTATGTGAAGATATACGTAGTGGCAGATGACATGACAACAGGCAGTAGTCACAAACTGCAGGCTGAGAGATTAAAACTGGGTATTAGGAAGAGCTTCACAAGGAGAGCAGCTGTGCAGCACTCAAACAAGTTATCCAAGGAGACTGCAGAATCTCCAGGCCTGGAGTCAAAACCGTGGCTGATTGGACCCAGTCTCGATCTTGGAATTATAGAATCCTTTAGATAATTTGCAAGAGACCTTCAAGATCACCAGGTGCAACTGTTAACCTAACTGTACCAAGCCTCCCACTAGATCATGTCCCTAAGCTGCAAGAGGATCTCCAGAGGTCCTTGCAAGCTATGTTAGCGTGACTGCACTGCTGTCAAGAGCTGGTATACTTGTTACCTATAGAGCCAGATCCTTCATATGGAAGCCGCCCTTTGTTGACTACCTCAACCTTTCCTGCCAGGCCAGGACCCTATGGTGTCTCATTGTGAGGGTGCACAGAGTCAGAGTGGAGAGAAAGGAACAGTCTAGTCTTTTGGAAAATGTCTGAGTTCCTGCTCACCCCTGGAGGAGCTATCCAACCTGTCCCACCTAGACCGTGCACCCATCGCCATCACGGGTTTGCTAGTACAACATCCACAGCGCCGGTCTTCTTCCTGGAGGGAGCTACTGTGATAACGACGCTTTTGGGCAGCAGGCAGAAGCCCAGACTCCATCTCAGTTACCTCGGCAGAATGCAAAACAAGACTGCCCGAGCAGAATTGCTTCGTTAAAGCAGATTGCTGCATTGTTTGGGTTTTTTCCTGGCTCAACTGAACTTGTTTTGTTACCCAGCTGGTTTGGCCATTGTGCGAGCACTATTCAACAATAGAGGCTGTACAGGACTCATGTTCTGCATCTCTATTATTTCCTGTAATTTCATGGCCTTATCAGTAAAGGTGCTTCCCTGTAGAACAGCTATATTTAGTTAATTCTGGATTCAATCGTCAGTCTGACAGTGACAATTGGGCCCTCAAAAGTAGCTTGTAAACAGGTACATGGAAAAGCACAGAGGATTCTAAGGGCTCATGAGAACAGGAATTGGTCCAGTGAGTGTAGGACAGCTAGGATCCCTAAGGGGATAGAGAGAACTATAGACACCAACTGTCTAAAATAATTGAGGTAATGATAATAAGTGACATGAAGACTGAGGAAGGAGCTCTGATGAACAACTTAGCTGATTTGTCTTACATGTATTAAGTACGAAAGTGGTAGCACAGGTAAGGTGGTGCAGGTAAGAAAGCAGGTTCCATTGCTTCATACAGGAGGAGAAAATGTGGAATTTCTGCTTTATTAAACAGTAGCAGAAGAGTTAGGAGGAGAAAGGGCTCTTTGCCAGCAGAGTATGTTCCTTGCTTTCTGGAGACATTACTTGTCTCCAGCTATGAATTATCTTCGGCGACAGTTCTGCATTACAGTTCCTTAAAACTTCCAGAATGTTAACTGGCAGGTGACACTAGTGAGCTGCCATAAAAAGCTGGTTTAAAATTGCTTCATTAGAGTCACAGAATCACCACGGCTGGAAAGGACCTCCAGCCCTCTCATCCCAACAGCTCCCTAACCCCTAGACCATGGCCTCGAGCGCTCGCTCTACTGGTTTTTTAAACACCTCCAGGGATGATGACTCTACCACATCCCTGGGCAGCTTGTTACAGTGTCCAACCACTCTATGAGTAAAGAACTTCTTCCTAAGATCCAAAGTAAACCTCCCCTGATGCAACTTGAGGCCATTTCCCCTCATCCTTTCTTTAGTAATTTGGGAGAAGAGACCAGCACCAGCCTCACTACAACTTCCTCTCAGCCTCCTCTTCGCTAGACTAAATAATTCTAGCTGCTCCTCATGGGGCCTGTTTTCCAGATCTCAGCCTCATTGCTCTTCTCTGGACCTGCTCCAGCATCTCAGTGTCCTCCTTATACTGTGTCACAACGAGTGCAGAGTACAGGGGCACCATCACCTCCCTACTTCCTTGCTTCTGCTAACACTCCGCTAAGCTTTCTGTGAACTCTGATGATTAAGAGCTTTCAGCAACAACAGCTTATTGTGCAAACATTTTTCCTTAACCCTCACTCATTTCTCAGCAGAAGAGCACAACCCCAAACCCACGTAGTTGTTCCAATCCCTTGCAAAGTCAGAATATGTATACCTAGACGGATGCAAGGGGCACAGTTATATACTTAAAGCAAAATCTTTGTTTGCTTCATGTAATTTGGTGGCTTAAATACTCTTAGTTTGAGGCACTGTCACCTACACGCAGTTTATCCTGGGTTTCAGCAAAGAATAACATCAAGCACAGAGGAGTGCTTTTCAAGAGCTGCTTGGCCTCCCAGCCCTGGTGTTTTGAAGTGGTCTTTGGCTGGTCTGGCTGTGTGTTTCTACATGTACATGCTCTTGGTCATCCTGAGCCGTTAGGAGAACTCACTTGAGCCTGGTGGCAGTTCTGCTCATGAAAGCTTGCAGCGTTCACACTTCATGCACTCTTCAGCATGATCTTCGGCAGAGTTTTGAGATTTCACTGAAGAGGAGGGCTAAGTGCACCCAAAATGAAGGCTGAAAAGATTTGTTACAGAAGCAGATCTGGAAGCACAACTTTCAGCTGAAAGGCTGAGGCTGCAGTGCCTTCTACTTGCCACGGATGCAGTCTGTAGTCCAGTGTGCTCCAGTGCTGTGCAGCTGTGCTGCCAGCCCAGGGCACATGCAGCTGGCACACACTGGGGCTGTGGAGCAGTGATCCTGACCACACATGGTCCGTGTGAACGCAGCACGTGAGGCACTGTGACTTACGTGCCAGGCATTCATGTGCCACCAGGCTCCAGCCCAACTGCATGCACTAGCCAGCAGTTCAGAGGCTTGTCAGGAGGTGCATGTTAAGAAAGCTTTTCACTCATTCCTCAGCATGCAGGCACACGTGTGTCCTCAGTGACAGAGCTGAGCAAGGTGCAGTTTCTTAGTGGGCCTGGGAACTGTCAAGTCCTACAGCTGAGCCTGGTTGTAAACAAGCTAGGAAAGTCGTGCAACAGCACTGGGAAGTCATGCCTGCCCCCCAGCTCTGCCAGCAGTTACTGTCCTGTGCCACCCAACCCTTCGAACATAGCTCTGTAGCTGGTTTATTCTGGCTTATATAACTTAAAATACGCAATGTGTTAAGATGGTACAGGACAAGAAAAAACCTTAAAAAAGTCTCGTGGTCTTTTTCTGTTGTTCTCCTGTGAGCTTCTCCCATTTCTTAGCATGAAAAACCCCAGTCAGTACAGTACTTCAGCTATGCACCAGAATGTGGTTCATCAAACGTTCCCAGCCCTGTAGGTGCTGGGGGGCTATCTGTGCCCACGAAAACAAAAGTCGCTTTGATTAATTGTGGATAGCCATATGCTGAATACCCACTGTTCACTCAGCGCTTACTGTAGGCAATTTAATTCATCTGTACCATGCCTGGCACCAGTTTCAAAGACAGCTATTCACCTGAGGCATCTTTCAAACCTTCTCAAATAGAGAAAAAATCTTTTAAACGAAAAAAGTGATGTAGTTTTCAGGAAGATGCTATAAAATGTGCGTAAGACATGTAGACAACTTACACAAGATCTTTATTTTGATCTAGTCAATGGTTTACCTGCACTGCAGAGTATTTGGAAAAGAGGCAAAAAACCAGTTACAAGGGCTAATTTTAGTCTCTGCTTACAGAAGGGTTTTGTCATATTGTTATTGTTTCTAAATACTGTTTTTCTTTCAAATTCCTCATAGCCAGTGAAAGTTTTCCTAGACTGACCATAAGCCACATCTGAGGGTTGTTTTGTTTTGCCGTGCCTAAGACCTTGAGATTAATTGCTTAATGCTCTTGGTAAGGGCAAAAGTAAACCACAGAAACCTGGCAACGGTATCAGAGTCATTAATACTCTTTTTCAAACTGCACTATTGCCAAGCAGCCCCCCCAAATTAGTGCAGATGAAAAAGAAATCATAAATCCAAATCAACACTTGGGGAAGTACACTGATGTTTCTGTTTGCATAATGGATCCAAACTAGAGCAGCTCCAGCTGCATTGTGCTGGAACTTCCTGTGACTAAGCAATGCTCTTCAGTGGAAGCATCCAAGGAAGACAGACCAAGGCAGCACCCAAGAGTTTGTGAGATTGAAGTTACAAGCATGGTTTGGCTCTGGTCTTGTAAAACACACAAGCTCCTTCATGCACATGGAATTTTATGGTTTGACTGAAGGAGAAAGAAGCTAAAGCAATTATCTCACAAGTTTTCAGGGTTAGACTCTTACACTGACAAAAAGAAAGGGTTGTAGCAACTTCAGACCTGAAATGCACAAGTAAAGGTGGGAAGGAATCCATAAATTTCAATAAAAAAGGAAATATTTGAGTGAAGCCTTGCAGAGAATACAATTAGTGTTTTCAGTCCTTGTATTACAACCTAGCCACAACTGAAGTCAGTTATAAAATACAGTAATCCCTGTCCCCTAAATGAGTTGCCAGCCTAAGCCATGTTTTATTTCTGGTTTACTCTGTTCAAAGTTTACAGTTGAAATCCACACTTTGGATTTGCTCTTTTCAGTCCTTGTGGCACCAATTTCCTCTCCTTAAGAGTTACCCAGAGAACAGCTGTCCAGTGTTTTCTGCTGAAGAAAACCCCAACCTATACCATGCTGTGTGAAACTATGCCTCACTTGCTGTCCATGCCTGACAACACCCATTTTAGACTTGCTCTTCCAACATGCTGATTCCTTGAGAAATGGCTTTGCCTCTCTCCTTGTGCCTAAGTATTTCCTGCTCTTTCCCTCAGGATTTGATGCTAAGATGTTTAATTCCAGTTGCTCACCTATTTCTTATAGATTTCCCTTTGTCTTATGAAGGCACCTGCTGTCTCAGCAGCAGCATCAACATCAGACACTGCTCTGTTCTGGCAGTCTGTCTGAATTTTGTGCCCCTTGTCTCACTACTGCAAGACCTGGTTTAGCAGCAGGATTTTTCCTTTAACTGTCTGGGAAATTCTCTTAGTTAAAAAGCAATTCTATATTTAAAGTCATTGTTTCAAGGATTAAACAAGTTACACAAAGCTCACCAGAAGATGCACTGTGCCTGCCTGGTGACTGGGCTGCCACTTCCTGACATTCAGGACTCCTACTGGTGCAGTAATGCTGTGATCATAGCCAGCTGCTCAACTAGCCAAGAATAACCTCATTAGAGGAAGTGTCAAGATCATCTTCCACTATCACGGAAAGTTATTCCCTCCCCTGAAGGCCTCCCAGCAGCACAAAGCATGCAGTGCTCAGATTTCCCAAGCCTGCTGCTCTTCCTGCCTCAAAGCATAGTCTGATTCAAGTTGATGATTTCCAGATTCATCTTTTTTCTGCACAACTTCTTGACTTTTTAGGTCATGGCACTACTTTCATTTGCAGGGATATTGTTTACGTGAAGATACAGTGCAGAGCAACAAAGATGATGAAGGAAGAACACCTCCCTCATGAGGAAAGGCTGAGGGAGCTGAGTCTTTTTAGCTTGGAGGAGACTGAGGGGTGACCTCTCTAATGTCTATAAATATGTGAAGGGTGGGGTCAGGAGGATGGAGCCAGGCTCTTCTTGGTGTTGTCTAATGATAGGACAAGGGGCAATGGGGTATAAGCTGGAACATAAGAGGTTCCACATCAATATGAGAAGGAACTTCTTCAGGTGAGGGTGACAGAGCACTGGAAGGGGCTGTCCAGGGTGGTTGTGGAGTCTCCTTCTCTGGAGATGTTTAAAATCCACCTGGATGTGTTCCTGTGTGACTGGATCTACGTAATCCTGCTGTGTCAGGGGGATTGGACTGGATGATCTTTCGGGGTCTTTTCCAATTCCCAGTGTTCTGTGATTCTGTGATAGGTTCCTGATGTCTGCTATTGGCAGACTTTAAGCGGTCACCCTGCCACACATGGCTTGATTGCCTTATCTCTGTGCTTATCAGCGCACTGCCCTTGCACAGATACTGCCTTTACATTGCAGAACTCATGTTCACCAAAGCATGGATACTGCTGTGAGGTCTCCTGCAGCATTTTTAAGCTTGCTCATGTGTGAACTGGAGCAGAATCACAGACAGCAATACAGTGACCAGCAAGATATGCACAGTGCTACCAGCACCAAGACAAGACAGAGGATCTACAACAGAAGCTTCTGAAGGAACTGAAGGATTTTGGCAGTCTTCCACTGTCCAGTCTTATGACAGGAACTGCTTTGCTGCACAGTGATCTGATTTTTAGCACAAATAAACTTTTAAAGAGCTTTGTTAAAGCATAAAATCCCCTCAAAATTCCAGCAGAGATGAACAGATAGTGATGTTTGTTATGATCAGCCCCAGCAAAATTGCCTGTTAGCAGCACTGAGTCTTAAGTGCCAATATCACAGAAAATAGCTGAGAAGTGAGATTCACCATCAGGTGCTAGGACTACCACAACTGCCGGGTGGCCAGTGATGTAAATAAAAAGAAATAAATCCTGAAGCAGACAACGTCTATACAGACATTAGATAACCTGGTGAGTATGAAGCATTCCTGACCCATACATACCCTGGAATCGACTCAGCAAGTTTGCCTGGTGAATGATGACCTATGCAAAAGCTACACGCAAACTGCTGACATCTGTCAGGTGGCAAGATATGAACAGTGTAGGAAAAACGCAAGAACCACATTTCACATTCTTCTGTTTCTGAGCAACATCCTGTGAGGTATTACAGAAAAATCCACCACAGCCAGCGCTATCACTTCAGATACCTAAGGAGAATGCTGCCTGGTTCACGCAGTCAGTGTTCTGTGCTTGTTCACAGTGATAGACAAGGTGACCACTCTATAACTCACACCTTACTTTAGGCACAAAGCATGTCTGATACTGTGTTAGATTGCTGTAAGACACAGTCTTCTGTTCCTCCTTTCAAACAAAGGAGGATATTCATCTTGGATCTAGTCTTGGGGAACACGGGAGAGAGAAGCTTCAAAACTGACTTTGCTAGTATTTTTTCCCCAGCTCCATTTGCTGGTTTAGATGCTCATTATGTTTTCTGGATCAAAGCTAAATGGGCACACAAGGAACAAAAATTAAATGTGAGCCATAGTGGATGTTGCAACCTGCATAATCACCCATCGAAACTAGCCCCGTATGTTTATACGCTCGTATATTTTTGGGGGGTGCTGGTTGTATAAAGCAATACTATTATTCAGTCATGCTATGAACAACTCTATCAGCAGTGGATGTGATACTTCACACACTAAAAGTGTTTAATCAAAAGCTACTCTAACTTTTCTTGATGCTCAGATACTACAAGAGAAATTTGACCTTGATCTTTTGTTTACAGGGCAAACCCATTGCATTAACTACACAACAAAGAACAGTACAGATCCCATAGAAGTCACTGGTCTGAACTAGTCAATCCTTTAGTCTTCTACTGTATTCCAAAAGGGGAATTATGGTACTTGCACACACATATTAAAAGGATAATGATGCTGAAGAAATTAAACAGCCTACACACGACGCCTCTAGCCGTCGTACGGTTTTGTTGCAGTATACTTTAAGAGGCCAGCGCCTGCATCCACTTCTTTCCAGAAGCAGGTAAATACCTTTCTTGAGACTGTGCCAGTCTAAGCTGCAGAGTTAGTCATAGACCATAATGACTTAAAGTTTTTAAGAACTCCAAGATGAGAGCACTGAGCTCATGTTTGGGCTCAAACCGTTGCCCGGGTTGTTTCAAGTCCAAGGACAACCTACATCCCGACTCAATTCTTACGTGATGTTGTAAAGCATTTCTAAGAGGCATCCTCTTACTCATTTAGCAAGAAGTGTTTCTTTGTCCAGACTTACGGGGCATAACTGGGCAGCACAAGAGTTATGCAGAGTGTCAGTGGTTAACAATGGCCGGGCTCCAGCTCTTCATCGAGAAAGAGCTTTCAAACAGCAAGCCCTCTTCTGCTGCAGCCGGCAAGCTGAGCCTCAAAGTATCTCCCCACCACTCCCTCTGCAGCAGTCAGTGTACAGCATTACATGAAAAAGAAAAAAACCCACAACTTCAGAGAGATTTCTTTTTTAAAAACTTTTGATTTAAATTAAGACACCAACTATTACAGAAACTTTAACACTAACCGCCAGGAAGCAAAACCAACAAAGGCTTTAAGGTATCTTCACATTTTATTCTTGCTGAAGGAACTCAATAGGGAGTCTCCGTGGCAGCCAAACTTTGTAGAGGTTTAAATGACCTGTTTCCTTTAGCTAATAAATTTGGTCAGAACTGTGTAATTTCTTAGGTTTAAAACTGACCAAGACAGTCAACACGAAATTGAAAGGCAGCGCATGCTTGAAATGCACTGACTCTTAGGTGAGCTCTGGAAACCCAAGTTTCATGGCCTGAAGAGCAGAACAACTTGAAGAAAAGCAGAAAAAGATCTTTAAGACACAGGTATTTCAAGCCTCTGTTCCTAGTGGGGACTACAGCAGAGAAACTCAGTGCAGGTGCTGCTTTGGACCTTGTGCAAACTGCCAGACAGGACAGCACACTGCTGTCTCACGCTAATCGTCTGCTCTACGAAAGTCTTTCTCAGTGAAGTGGCTGCTAACAAAGTGTAAGTGGGGCAACACCAGGTTCTTCACAGCGATCTCCAGTGACATGGCAGTGGGTGCAAATAAAAAACAAATGGGAAATTAGATCTGAACACAATACTGATTTTTTTTAATTGTGAGTATAGTCAAACCGTGGAATAGGTTGTCCAGAGAGATTGTCGGGCTTCTGTCTGTGAAGATACTGAAAAACCACCCAGATGTGGTCCTGGGCAACCTGCTTTAGCTGGCCATGCTTATCCACCACTGAAGTTAGAATGTAAATTCACAGCCCTAGGCTGCAATTAGTGGAACGGTGCTTATTTACTTAGTTTGAAAACTGGTTCCTTACACTGACATAATGTGGAGGTTTTGGTTGGGGTTTTTTTGAACTTGCAGAAGTTTCAGTAGGTTTTCACATCTGCACACATTTGCAATGTTGATGTCACAAAGTGTTGCTTTAAAGAATATCTGATCTGTGCCTCAATTAAACAGACCTCCCAGAGTATTATACAAAATCTCTTGTTAAGAGATCTTGGAGGCTCTTTTAAGGTCACTTGAATGCTGTTCCTGACTGAGGTGGTGTAGATAGACTTTCCTGGAGTAGTAATGACGTGACTGGAAAGCTCTGACTGCTACTACAGATTGATTGCCATAGCACACGACAGCAGCAGCTGGCAGACTGGCCTTTCTTAAAATCATCTAAACCAGTCTCTGTCAAAATTAACATGCAGCCTTTATTCACTGTAGCAAGAATAAGGAGCCACTTCCTTCCCCAGTAAGTTCTTGCAAACAACACAGAACAGACCATTCTTACATTTACTAGACCGGGCTATGATGCCTTTAGGAAGCTGTGAGTTCAATGTATATCGCAGAACTCACATCTTGTGTGGGGACTTGGGTACAGCATGTGATCCCACTTACAACTGCTAGACCTGTTGGCTGTATTGCTTTTAGCCACCTGCAAAGAGACACCAATGTGAGGCCTCAAATTTTTATTGTCAAGAGGATGAGAGTGATGTGGAAAGTTGTCCGAGACTCGCTACAGAGGGAGGAATAATACATCGAGTTAACCTCATCTCAAGAGATGCAGCCTGTAAGTGTGACTGCACATCTGTGCATCTTAACAGCCCACCGACTGAGCAACCTGGTTCAGTAGAAGTAGAGGGGTTGCAACTAGATGCTCTTTAGGTCTGCTCCAGCCCAAACACTCCTTTGGTTTGATGGCACTGTGTTTACACTCTCTTAAGGACTGGTTTTGTTGTTTTGTTTCATCACATACGCAGCAAACTGGAAAACCTTGAACAAGGAAAGCAGCAAGTAAAGCCCAGGATTTTACTTCAGAATAGATTTTCTCCTCTTCTCCTGAACTAAGCACTTGGGAACAAAAAGTTGAGCTCAAACCTCATAGTGGTGGATACACCACAGGTTTGTTTTTGTGGCTACATGAAGAAGCTAGGTCAGATGTAAGCTTTTAGAACAAGATGCCCAAGGAAAATCAATTTTCAAGTCACAGCTAGTATCAAGGAAGATTTCTCAAATTTCCCTTGTTGCTAACAGGCACGTACTTCTATCTGAACTATGTGTACTTTGAGACACACTTTGAACAGCACCAGGGTAAAGCTACCATCACACTTTAAGCTTCACTTTCTGGAATTTGCAAACAGAGGAGCAACTGCTACTAGAAATAAATGCAACAACAAGCACTAAGATTTTCAAAGTGTTCCTTTTCCTATAATCATTAGAGTTCAAAATGACAGTTCTAAACCTCTAATCCATATCCCTGCCCTCCCACACAAAACCCTATCAACCTTCTGACACAGAAACAGAAGTGAGATGCTCCTGAAGCCTATCTGTTGTTTCTGTAGCTGGACATTGCTTTAGTTCTCTTTCTAGTTAGCTGACATTTTTAGGCTATTCTCACCTCTTTTGTTTACTACAAACCATCCTTTATGTCTTGTATATTAACTACGTTAGTAATATATAGCAAACAAATAAAAGAACTCGCTGTGTGTTCTGCTTATATCTGATAGTTTTCCACTTGACTCAAGGTGCAGTTCTCAAACAGCACCTCCTCCTGCATAGGAATCAGTCTTCCTCAAAACGTAGATGAAGCAAGGGCCCTAACCCATCATTAGGCTGAGACCAGGTATTCCTGTGGGTAGTCCCATTACACCACTGGTGAGGCTTGGTGCAACTGAGCCTTTCAGAGCAAAGTCAGACATTGAATCAGAGCAGAAAAGATCCTCTCTAACAGGCTTAAAACAGCAAAAATCAGATTGTTGCTTTCAAACTGAACCTCATATAGTCATGCAGCCTATAGCCCGTGCTCAGTCTCTAGAGCATCTGATAACCGCATCCTCAGCCGCGGCTCAAAAGAAGAAGAGTGCATACTCACTCACCTGAATATCTGCAGCCTACATCAACCCTAGCACAGGATCTCCTTTATACAGCAGGTCTTCCAGTGCTCCCAGTTCCCAACGTTCAAGTAAAGAAGAGCTGTTTATGCTGCTGCACTGATAAAAATCACCTCACAGGGGCCTAGAGTTGCCCTCATAAATTATATAACTTTACTCTCTTTGGCACAGGCTTGGACCCTGTTATGATGTAGGTTGAAAGACAAGACAAAGTTTCTGCCTTTTCAGAGCCCTTCGGCAGTTTTGCTGCTGAACCACAGGGGCTGGTCAGGCCTCTGCAGGTGTTCTCAATTAGGAGCAAACCCACATAAGGCACCAGCCCTACAGATATAGGGCTGCTCAGCTCAGGCCCTCCAACCTCAGCCATATCACATCGTCATCTTCACTGAGTCATGCTTGCAAAGACCACAGATAAAACAGCGTTTCATCAGGACAACTGTTTCCCTTTGCAAGCAAAAGGACATGAAACAGCTGTCCTGCAGTACAGAAGCACTGGGTTATCTCAGCCTAATGCGAGTGCCTAGTTGATTCATCTTCCTGCCTTTCACTTGCTTTAACACTTTAAAATGTACTTCACAGAATCACAGAGCATTAGGGATTGGAAGGGACCTCAAAAATCATCTAGTCCAATCCCCCTGCTACAGCAGGGTCAGCTAGATCAAGTTGCACAAGAACATGTCCAGGAGGGTTTTAAATGTCTCCAGAGAAGGAGACTTCCCTGGGGGAAGCCCTGGGCAGCCAGTTCCAGGGCTCTGTCACCCACACTGTGAAGAAGTTCCTTCTATTTATGTGGAACCTCCTATGTCCCAGCTCACACCCGTTACCCCTTGTCCTACCATTAGATGACACTGAGCAGAGCCTGGCTCCATCCTCCTGACACCCACATTTCACATATTTTCTAAGCACTAATGAGGTCACCCCTCAGTCTCTTTTTCGCTTCAGTCCTTAGAGGCAAGAGTAGTTTATAGAACACAGACATTGCAGAATTTGACTATTTTGGGGAAGAGATCAGTTTGCCTCTTACTCACATTTTCAAGAGAAGGCTGAATGACTTGAAAGGTAAAGGCTTCAGAGAGACAGCATGAGATTGTGGACAGAAATAAACACATAGCTTTAGCCTGGATAGTTAATAATGGTGTGTAGCTTCTGAGGATGGATGGAAACAACTTTTCCTGGTCTTGAAAAAGTCAGAGGAGCATTTTCCTGCTGCCTGAATTATGAGGGCAGAGCTGTTACATAGCTGAGCTGGTTGGACTGTCACTTTTTTTTAATCAAAGGAGTGAATGTCATTTACAGCCTGTGGAGGTTCCCTGCCAGGTGCTCAGCAGTGATGCTATGCTTCTGGAGGTTCCTGCCTAGATATGCTTGAAGCTGTTGCTCTGCTCCAGGACTCTTCAGATCACTAACCCCAGAACATAAACTTCTGAAAGATTTCAGGACTGAAGGGGCCAAGGCAGGGTTCCACCTGTGCAGAAGCAGGATAAGGTTGGTATAAACAGCTCTGAGCTGCTGGATTTGGGGTGCTATTTGAGTACATAGAGTCTTCATGAAGGTTGAGGAATAACATAAGGCTGCCGTTGTCCTCCCATCCAAATTACAATTTTGGACTGCCCCATCTGAATTTAAATTTTGCAGGCTGAAAGGAAGAGGGAAAATTCATGCTGCTACACTTGAACCTGTTATAACCTATGTTATTCTAGATTGTGTCTTCTAATAGCCCCTACCCTCTGCCACTGTTTATAGATAGCTTGAGAACATTAGCCTCCGAGTTTGGCTTCTCATCAAGATATCTAAACAACATGAATGACTTCATAGAATCAACATCTGAGTTGTGAGGAAATTTGAATCCCTCGATAAAGTACCAAAACCCAGTCAGGCAGTTCCCATATTACACAGCAGCAGACCTAAACATGAAGTGCAATCATAAGAGAAGGCTTCCCAGAGAGAATCTCTGTGTTAGGTTTTGTTCTGGTTCATCTTATGCTAACACAAGTTTATTTTCAGAAGGAAGGTTTTTAATGTCTCTGTATTCCCAAACAGATTCATATATTTTCAGAACTACCTAGCCTACATTCTCATTGATTACAGGGACCAAACACAAGTCTGCACATCCCTGAAACTAGATGTACAGCACCTATTCTTCCAGACCCCAACTCCATATTGCTGTTTACACCCGCCTGAAACGAAGCTGGTCAGAATTCTCTTCTGCCATTCAGTACACAACATCAAGATCATCCCCACGTGGGGATATTTTCTCTTCCTGATACTGGCCAGTGGATATTGTGAGATGATGCATGGACTTTTAGCAGCAGGATCTCAAAGGTTGCCTACAGGATGCATTTGACCATGAGTATACAGTCATAAGGGTTCAAGGGAGGTTTGGTTCCGCGTACAGTAATACTGGTGCACGTGTTGGTGTCCCACACGTGTCACTGCTATAAGACAACAACATTTTGAGTCAGTACATGCTGTCTTGGACAGCTTCTAAACAGTTGTCAGACTTTCCTCACCATCTTGTTCAGAAGACTTCAGCCTCTAACAGTGTCTAACAACAGTGTTTTTACTTTTTACAAGGAAAGTAATTGAAAAAACGTGTATCATATGGATATAAAAAGTTAAAATTATAATCAATGCTAATAAGCAGCACATAGTTGTCTCACCAGAGGGAAAGAAGACCTGAATTTACACAGCAGACAGAAGTGAGCAGAACCTTTCTGTCTGCAATGAATTCACAGATACCCTGAGTCACAGAATCACAGAACATTGGGGATTGGAAGGGACCTTGAAAGATCATCTAGTCCAATCCTCCTGACACAGCAGGATCACCTAGACTAAGTCACACAGGAACACATCCAGGAGGGTTTTAAACGTCTCCAGAGAAGGAGACTCCACAACCCTCCTGGGCAGTCTGTGTTCCAGTGCTCTGCCACCCTCACCATGAAGAAATTCCTTCTCATATTAATGTGGAACCTCTTCTGTTCCAGCTTATACCCATTGCCCCTTGTTCTATCATTATATGACACTGAGAAGAGCCTGGCTCCATCCTCCTGACACCAACCCTTCACATATTTAAAAACATCCATGAGGTCACCTCTCAGTCTCCTTTTCCCTAAGCTAAAGAGACCCAGCTCCCTCAGTCTTTCCTCATCAGGGAGGCGTTCCACTCACTTCGTCATCTTCATTGCTCTGTGCTGAACTCTCTCCAGCAGTTCTGCATCATTCTTGAACTGAGGGGCCCAGAACTGGACACACTACTCCAGATGTGATCTCACCAGGGCAGAGTAGAGGGGGAGGAGAACTTCACTCAGTCTACTAACTAGCCACAAGGGTCCATTGCTGGCTCATGGTCATCCTGCCGTCCACCAGGACCTCCAGGTCTCTTTCTCCTACACTGGACTTGCTGGCTTGGTGTTTGTTGGTAAGTGTCACCAGCTGAATGAGAAACCTACATTTGATAATGGGACTACTTCCCACTATCTCTTCTGGAAGTGTATTTTTAGTGAAGTCCTCAGCATCACCTCAACTAGTGCCAAATTACCATTAATTTCTGAAAAGCTCTAATATGAGAAGCAATTATGGAAAATAGGATTCTTACCTTAGAGAAACTGGTATTATCATTAAAAAAAAAATCAGGCTGTCACCTGATAGCCCAGGTCAGCCCCCAAAATTATATTCTGCCCAACGGTGCAGAAGGTGTCCTCCCATTTCACCAAGTCCATAACACTGGCAAAGCAACAGTGGTAATGCTATGGATAGTAAGTAAGCACAGGAGATAATAGAAAGATGCTGAGCTGGGCAGGAAATGATTTCTAACATTAAATCTCTTTTATAATAGTTGCTTCAACAAAAACATTGCACTTAAATTGCTCTTTAGTTGCCCTTATTCATGGCTCTTTAGTTGCCCTTATTCATTGCTGTTTACAGCCTGTTAGTTAAATGCAGAGTTCATTTAATTCAGGCTAGGTCAGTAACTGTGCTGATGAACAAGGTTGTACCATCAGCCATTTGCTCTAAGGTGAATAAATGATCATTTAAAAAATCACATGGCTTTATTCTGATAGTTTCACAGAGGCACACAAAACGAAAAAGATACAGGTCAAAAAGTGCAGGCTCAGGTGAAAACCTGGATGCTACGAAAGTTTAAATGGAAGACAAACCAGTTTCTCAGGCAGTGCAAACCCTGTGACTGCTGCGAAACAAGACCCTGCTTAATATCCGTGCGCTTTAATTCTCAGCAGTAAAAGTTACAGAAGAATCAAATTAATTATTATTGATTAACTAGTTAATTGTGTTGCTAGAAATAATTCAGAGAGTTTCCTTTTTCCCACTGGTAAATCCTTGATACAGAAAATTACTTCAGTACCAACTATTTATAAATGGTTTTGATTAGAGCCTTCATATTTTCAGCGAGTGTTTCAGCCTTGAATGAATAATTACAATGACTAATTATTAATTTAATCCTGTAGTGATAATGCCACATGCATAAACAGTTCTTCAATCCACAACAAAACAGATGAGGAAGTCGTCTAGAAGCACAGTAGTTCAGCTGTGTAAAACGGTTGCCTTGCTATTCTTGCCTCAGCAAATAGGGGAATGGACGACTGATTTTTTAAAAGAAATGTCTTCAGGATCCTTTGTAACAGAGCCCAAAGTTAAAAGGTTCTTCTTTAAGTCTGCTGGCTTATAATATCATACAGTCCAGTTTGATCCGTTCTCAAAGGGCCTAATGCAAGGCTTTGGCACTAATACCAATCAGCTCTTTTATTTTTCACGATAAATCACAGCACGATCAGCGAGTTCTGCCTGACACTTCTGTGCATCCTCTGCAGGGAGCGCACTGGAAGCCGGTCTGGTGTATAACGTGGGGCACGGCATGACAAGTCAATGCAGAGGACAAAACCACAGAAGTGAAACCTCACTGACGCATGAAGAAGGTGGGAGTGGGTTTAGAACTGTTGTAGCTTCATCAAAGAGCTACCATTTGATGGCTGTGGTGCCCACGTGCTTACCGACTGCCAGAGAACCTAACGCGGCTGCCTCTCACGGGGAGAGGCTTGGGGAGCAAGAGAAGGGCCTTCCAAAGTGTTCTGTCAGCTTTCTCACCGATGAAATGGTAGGGGTATCTTTGAAAGAGTGTGTTGTGTCATAAAAGTTCTTTCAGTTCAGTAGAAAAGAAGAAAAAGCTTTTTAAACTTAGGGCTTTGTGCAGCAAATTATTTACTACCTGCGTCAATCTCCCACATGGAAAACACGTTTTGTAGTGCAGGCAGAGTACCAGATGCCATGTTACCTATTTTCTGATGGTGCTGATGATGGAAATAAGCAAAGAGAGAGGAATTGTGGTATGCAAGTAAAACCTGAAAGAGAGTTAAGCATCTGGGGACAGTAAAATAGAAAAGGATGTGGAGGAAGAGGAGCACTATGAAATGAAAAGGAAAACAGCAACAGATGGGAAACTACCCAGTACAGAAAGCAATTTGATACAGATATTAATTTGTAGTAAAAGTATGAAGTCTCATTAAATACACAGCCATCATGCACAGGAATACTCTCACAAAACTTCTTTTGGCCAGATGCCTCTGTTACTTAGTCCCACAAAACTCAGTGAAGTAACACATCCATTTTAATGTCAGAAAGGCTCATCTGAGCTGGATTCTACTCCATAAGCAGTGTATTTCACCCAGCTTGTAGTGTATTGAGGGCAGGAAACGCACAGAAAGAAATATGTGGCATTTAAAAAAAATCTATTTTAAAAATGTATGCACAAATCTATTTTAAAATTCTAAATTCTCCCCATATTCTCCACACCCTCCTGGAACATTCAGACTTTCAATTCAATGAAGGCGCTAAGTATAGGCTGTTCTTTTATGTGGGGAGAGATCAGTCAATGTGTTCTTAGAAGACTTGCCAAGAACTAAACTGTCTTTGAGAATGACTTGTTACAGGTTTCATCTTAATCTCAAAATCTTTGTAGATGTTGTTTTGCTCATTTTACAAAATAAACTCAGCGATAACCTGTGAATCCCATTACAACGTCTTACTCACAGGTTTTCAGTTTGTAAAATTTCCTTGTAACCAACAAAAATGTTCCCTTAAGAATGTGAAATACCTTTTAATTAATGAATTCATTTGAAGAGATGCCATCATTCCGCTTACTACCCATGTGTTAAATTAGTACTTTTCAATTTACAGGCTTCACTAATGAGCCTCAAGGACTTTTTTCCTTCCCTGCACGTAATAGGACTTCCTACCTCCCTTTCTGTCCTAAACAGAAAAGTGAAGTCGTTGCCAGTATTTAGGCTGCAGGCAGTTTTTGACCTCAAGTTTTTTTTCCTCACAGTTTTTTCCTTCCCCCATTGAAGAAGCGGTGATTATACCTGTGATCTGCTGGCATGTTGGTGCCTGTGTGTGTAGAACCTCTCCTTGTCAGCAAGGCTCTGCCTGGGCACCGAAGCACAGGATTGTTGGTTACAGTGTGAGCTGGGACTGAACTTGGTGCTATAGGGCTGTGTTTCTTCTCCTGCACAACCATGTGAAGCAAAGGCTGTTCCATCATCCATAGATTTTTATAACTGCTTAATCCTCAGACTTCTTAAAGTCCAAAGAAAAGAATCCAACGGGGAGTAACAGTTCTGTGTCCTCAAGTTCCTTTGGTACATGGAGCCAAGTTCTGAGGTTTGAAACTGAGCCTTCTTCCTCCCTGTGTTTGATTCCTCTGAGGAAAGCAACTGAACTCCTTTTGCTATTTCAGCAGCAGAAGCCACAGTCGTTTTTTTCTTATCATCTGTTTGGAAAAATCTATGACATTGCCCCCACAAAATGAATCTATTTTGGTTAAAATTAGACAAGCCGATTCATGACTTGTCATCACATGTTCAAGTTTTGACCCAATGGCATTTACATCAGTGACTCTGATATTCTGAGTGATCATTACAGGCCAGCTGGAGTTAAAATACGTTTATTAATTGAATCCTATTTCAGTTTGGTGGATCATAATTAAAAGGTAAAAGTCCTTGTAAGCATCTAGAAGTACAAAAGTATAACTCTTCTGCTTATGTTCTACCAAGGATGCCGAAGGACATTCTGAACTAGAAAGCTCAAATAGGAGTCTACAAATCATATAAACTGACTAGATGTTTGTTAATAAAACTTTACAAGTTAAGAGGGGATCCAAGAGCTCCGCTGACTTCCAAGAGTTTTTAGGGTTTTTTTTATTTAATAGATGCTCTATTCTGAGCATTTTTCTGTGTAAAAATGATGCTTTGGTCTGTTAATTTTTTCACCTAATATGGGAACCTTTATAATCTGCATTCTGTAGTGCCTTAAAGCTGTGTTGGGATTCACTCTCACATGATGTAATCACTTGATGTAATGAGAAAACAGCTAATGTGCTTAGTCCATTAAGGAACTAACATGGAAAGTGTTGGAACACATATTTCTGTAATTAGCATGTTTGCTGACAAAAGCTATTTCTATGTTGATGGCAAGGTGCATCCTTATTGTATCTTATGCACAGATGAATCTTTAGGACTGAATCACGGGTGATACTGAGAAACTTTCCTATCCTTTGGAAAATGCCTGAGGGGTGTGACTGAAGAGAAACTGCTTGAGCGTGGACATCAACCTTTGGGGTTAAATCTCAGCTACAAGGATAACCTACACCATTTCTTTTACAAGACCCTGTGTCGTGTGCCTTCACTTCTGTTGCAGGGTAATGTGGTGGAGCATAATACTGCTGGCAAAGTTGAGGTATCCCTTAATGTCTGCTGTATCCATTAGGCTCTGAAAATCACAAATTGCTGATGCATCAACTGCTCTGGAACAGCTCACCATATATGAGGAGTTTCCAGTATCACAAAGCTCTGGCAATTCCACATCAGATAGTAATTTTCCATACGGCTTACTGGGAGTTTAGGCACAGAAACAGATAATTAGCTGTGATGTGTAATGAAGTTTATGGAACAGGTTCACAGATTAGAGACATAATTTTCAGAGCTTAGTCAGCTTCTGTCTGAACACACAGATTATGTGCCTGGGAATTTGACTTTTCCCCTTGCATTTCTTTTTCTTTCGTTCTACATCTCAGTGATAAATGGTAAATGCACAATGTCCTGTAGGTCATGGCTAAGGTTCCAGGATCACATATCGTTAGAAGCTGCTCTACCAAGTTCCTCATAAATCATTCCTAGAAGGTTTCTCCTCTAGTGTTTGTCAGGCTAACATGATTTCAATTCAGAATGAAAGACAAATGTTATTAGGACTCAATGAAGCAAATGCAGAAAAGGACTGTTCAACGTAGCACTGATAAGACTGGCAGTAAGTTACATCAAATTTCTTGTCTGAGTTATGCAAGCATCATACATTTCTGTATTCATCACATTTTCTTTTCAATCATACAGTTTGATGTGTTAGTTTTATGGGTAGAATATTTTGTTGGTCTTTTTCCAGCTTACTATAAGCTTCCTCGAAAGGGAAATAAGTCTTGAATTTTGCAGTCTGAGAATTGGGCAGAGAGAAAGTAGGTGAGGTTCACCAAGAGCAGATGCAGAGAGGAGGAACAACCCCATGGATCAGTACAGGTTGGGGACAGACCTGCTTGAGAATAGCTCTGGGGAAAACGTTCGAGGGGTGCGAAAGGGACACAGGCTGATCATATGAGCCAGCAATGGGCCCTTGTAGCCTAGAAGGACAATGGTCTCTCGTGGGGTACAATAAGAAGTGTGTGGCTAGTAGGTTTTCTCCCTCCTACTCTGTCCTGGTTAGGCCACATCTGGAATACTGCGTCCAGTTCTGGTCTCTTCAGTTCAAGATGGACAAGGAGCTACTGGAGAGAGTCCAGCACAGAGCTGCCAAGATGATCAGGAGATGATCTCCTCATGAGGTGAGGCTGCAAGAGCTCAATCTTTCTAGCTGGGAAAGGAAGAGACTTAGGGGAGATTTCATAAATGCTTGTAAATATCTGAAGGGTGAGTGTCAGTAGGATGGGACAAGGCTTTTCTTGGTGGTGCCAGCAAGGGGTAATGAGCGCAAATGAGAACATAGGAGCATCGGTTTAAGCATAAGGAAAAACCTCTTCACGCTGAGAACGACAGAGCACTGGAACGGGTTGCCCAGGTGTTGCGGTGTCTCTTTCTTTGGAGAGATTCATAACCCACCTGGACATGTTCCTGTGTGATCTTCTCTAGCTGACCCTGCTCTAGCAGTGAGGGGAAGACCAGATGATTTCCAACCCCTACCATTCCATGATTTCTACAGTATTTTTACAAATAGCTCTTAATAACGGAGAGAAATTTTAAGATATCTGAACATTAAAGATGGACTATACCACTGGCACTGAAGAGCACCATGGTCATTTGTACAGCTTGAAGTAAGCACAGACTAATAATGACGTCTCGACACGAGATTCATAATGTGGACAGAAAGTTATGTAACATAGTGTCTTCATTGCAGTGACTAATAATATCCCGTCTCCTCAGCAACTAGTCTCATCCAAAAGAGGTCTAGTCTTTGATGTCAGTGGATCAGATTTTAAAGGGAATGGATGCATAATTTTATGAGAAAAGCCCAAGGTTCCTTTTTAACTTAATGACCAACATTATTAATTCCTTTTATTGTATTTTTTTTTAGAGGGAAGGACTAACAGATGAAAGTTTAACTAGTGGGGCAATAAGATTTCCATATTATGAAATATCTCAAGGCTTCTGTATCCTTTTTGGAAAGGAACCAGTTGAAAAATTAAGTGAAAAGTTAAGATCTGGATTTTTAGTGTCTGAAAAGCAATTCTTAAATGTGCTCAAGCTTGAAACAGCTCATTTAAGAAGCTGTAATGCCCTTTTTTACTTTGCTTTAATATAAAGTATATTTCAACTTTTTATTTTACCCTACTAAATCCTAGGAATTGTTCTGAATCAAAAGAGGTATCAGTATACACTTGGAATAGCACGTTGTAGTTTACCACATGGCAGATGTGGCTTCATCAGTAGCAACTAGTGCTACACACTGTAGTTAGTCAGACATGGAGAAACACAAGAACACTCCTCACAACAGCAGGAAGTGGTTTTGGTAACTGTGAAACATCCAGAGAGTTTTTTAGAGGAGCTATACCACAGGTAATTGCCACTGCTCCTTTGCAGTGACACCCAGTCTCCCAAGAAGCAGCCTGAAAAGAAGGTGTGTGTGTGTTATGGGGTGGGATGCAGATGCTGCTCTTTCATGGAAAAACTTAGGCTAACAGAGCTCCCCTTCGAAGAAAACCAGCTGGAAAAACAAGGCTTGTGGGTGAACTTTTGAATTTCTTCCAAAGACAAAGTGACCCAGACTGATAATGTGTGCATTCTTACAGAGGCAGGAAAATGTACACACGAGTCCCAGCAGTAATTCCTGCTCCCAGTTTTAAATGGACTTTTTCTTATAATCAGACTGATAGGTGATACAGGCACTTACTCTGTGAGTCTGCAGTTGCTGAGTGTGGCTCAGCACCGCAGCACTACACCAATTGCTGTGCTCTTTTGTGTCAATTACCTTCTGTGTAAGTTTTATATTTATCTATTACACTTCAAGTAATTGTAACACCATGGTAATAACATTGACATGCTCAGTATTACATGATGGGCTATTTTAGATTATATTCTGATTGCCTTACTTGTGTTATAATTCCTAGTGTCCCTATAAATGTGATTCATTGAATGAATAATGTTTTCAGACAACTGCCACAGCACATTGCTTTTCTTCTCCTATGCACAATCTCTCCCTGTACTCGTGGCTGGATTTGCCTTCACTTTTAATGCTGGCATCTGTAGAATAAAGGCTCTCTCCTTTAGCCCTATAGTAATGATGCTCAGTACCTCATTCTATCTTGATTCCATTAAGCTGACAAAGCAAATGGGAAGTACCAAAGTTACATTTTCTCATCTGATCCATTCTTTTTGTTCAAAAATTACTCCAAAAAACACCCATCTCATTCATCGCTGCAGAAGTCATGACCACAACATGACTTTCTGAAGTTCGTCAGTTAGCACTCTGAAATCTCATGTGGGTTTTGCATGGTTCATTAACCAAGCAGTTCTCCTAAGCCTTTCTGTGTCTGCAGAGTTGAACAAGTTAATGTCTCATGCACTGTTTATCCAATCTCTCCATGGGAACCTAGCCTGCACTCAATTCTACCTCAACTTGAAAACCAGTGAAGAACATGGCAAATGAAGTCTAATCATAATCTAGAAAAAGGCACTTGTGTTTATAACCTCATCTTGCTCAGGTCTTCTGCATGTAGTGTCACTTTTATAGATCCTTCAAAATACATCTAGCATGCCACTAGCTTATAAAATAAAAACAACAGACGTGGTAGAACTCATGAGATAACTAACACTAAATGTTTTTTTTCCAGGAAATAAGTAACTACCTGATGTAAAATCCAACTTTTTATGGTTCCTCTCCTGTGCCCTAGTCTAATACATCTCAGTTGTCAGTCATTTCATGAGAAGAGATCTAAAGCTTCTCCCTGGTGGAATGGATTTGTTCCAGTTGGTTTGCTTTCCAAACAACTGTCATAAGAGGGATTTCACTCTATCTCCCCAGTTATTTATGAGCATTTGTTGACAGTGAGCTGTGCACAGTGCTGATTGATGGGATAATAGCACGTTAGATTTTGTGTTGGCCCTTTGTTCTTGGCATATATTTGTTTCCTTTTTCTTAGGGTGACCTTCATGCTGTGGCTGTGTTGAACATGAAGGATATTTATTTCATGCTCCTTCCTTGCATGCATAGAGGTCCTGCTGATGCTACAAGAAATTACAGAAGAGTGACAACACCAGAGACCCCAAACTGCAAGAGTGCAGACATCAGAGATTCCACTGCCGCAATTCCAAGCTGCAGCAAAACACACTTTCAGAGTTTTTAGTGTCTTAACGTTTCAGATGCTGGAAACAATCATAAACAGTGACACCACCACCTGGTGGGTAACATTACTGTGAAATGTTTATCTTCCTGCTCTCACGAGTGTTGATATGAGATGCAGGACTGTCACGTGAGTGAGGAATAGAATCTAGAACCATCAGAAGTCCACGTCACACCTTTTTGTGGGTGTAACATTCTGTCACCAATGGTATAAATTCCCTGCCCTGTTTACTGGTGCAAGACAGCTGCAAGTGCACTCCCTATTGAGTCTTCTAGCACTCCATACTGATTCTTCTAACCAACCATGTGGGTAGAATCCATACAGAAGGTGATCTCTGCACAGACAGAGATGGTTAGACTTCGCTTTAGCGTAGTTTATGCCTTGCTATAATAATATCTAGATGCACGGCCACGTTATTCATGCAGACAGTTCTGACAGTAGGAGTGAACAGTAAAAACCCCCCAAACCTACCAGGGCAATTATTTTGCAGACCAGGGAATAACTGTGCTACATGTAGCTCATTTACCTCTTTCTTTTCTGCCCACAGAACACTAATGAGGTTCTCTGAGTATCTTCTCAATAGAAAGAAAATGGACAAAATAAGTCAAAAACCAGCCATGTGGAAATAAGACCTAGGTCTGGAACATTCGTTATTTGCTAGGCTTCAAAAACGTTCAGTTTTAGTACAAAGTAGCTGAGGTAGCTGGTAGATAGGAAGTTAAAAGTGTAGAGTGAACACAAGGTAACGTAGAGCCTCATTTTCAAGCCTTGGTTCAAGAATGAGTGTTTGTGGCTTTGCAAGGATTGTACAGCCTCTCCCAGGCTACACTGGAAAAGAATGGGGAAAAATACGGCTCCTCTAGGCAGGAGACAGTCGGACAACTTCAGTTAAACCCTTTTGTAGTGTTCCAAAAGGATATTAGGTGCAGCTGTCACCTGTAACAACATTGCTAACAGAATAATCTTGAAAGGTTTTGATAAGCATTTGAAAGGTCGTTAACCATGGAGCTGGTAAAAGACACAACAGGGTAACAATCAGATTTCCAGTTCCTCTTGCTATGATCTGGCCAGAAGTGCTGTCTGGATGGAAATGCTGTTTATTCCTGGGTTTGCTAGTCCTTGAAAAAGGAGCTGTAAGTGACTCTGTAGTTAAGGAAAAGTTTGTTCTAATTTTCCTATCTGATTCAAACACAGTGGAATACATTTATCCCTCTTGCAACTGAAGAGACTTGTTGCACTATACAAACTGCCGTGAAGCTCTCCAGCAGAGAAGAAATATCTGTAAAAAAGCTAATGCTCCCCAAGGATGTAATTTCCCAAAGTTTAAATATCCATTTATGAGTGAAGAGACACTCTGTCATCACAGAACTAAACTACTCTCCTGTTTTCAAATATTTACTGTGCAATATGCAGTCTGCCCGTGAGTAAACACCAGATTTGGCACCTAAAGCTGCCATTTCTAGTGTCCTGAAGGCTTCTCCATTACTGCCTATCTTGAACTATGAATCAGAAAAGCTGCACATTCCAGTTCTTCACAAGCTCAGATAAGGACATCAATTTTACTCCATGAAAGACAAAACGATTGGACTGGAAGATTAATGAACAATTCCAGTTGCTTTACAGCAGCAGACCCTGTGATTGATCCCAAACCAGACAAAAGCCTCGTACTGCATCATGAAGCTGGGATTCTGAACAAAGAGAAAGGGGGCTGATATGTAATTTGTGCAGGTCACTGTTCAGTGTGACAAGCAGTTTATGCAGGAAAGGGCCAGGAATAGAAACACCCTGTCTCTAGTGAACTGGAGGATGAAGCAGGAACGCTTCTCTGGTGCAAGGGTGCTACCTGCTTCTCTTCCTTGCCTCTCACAAGCACTAAAACAGCGTTTGCCACGTCTGAGCAAGAGAATTAACTAGATTCTCTGATTACCTCTGACAATTATATTTTGTCTGAAGTATTTTTCTGTGAAGATGAACTGTAATTATCTGCACCATTTAAAAGACACTGACATCGTAATTATATTGCAGACATTTTTGCAGTGTTGATCTTGTCCTAAACAACAGGACTGATTGTTTGAACAGCTACTTTAAATAAAAAAGATAAAGAAGTGGATGCAAAATAATAACTTAAATAGACATTTAAATTAATGCTATCGAGCTGTCAGCTTCATCTTTAAATATGTAAGTTACAGCCAGACAATCAGAGTGATGGGATGTTTGTTGTATCATGTGACACTACCTTTCTTGCTGTTGGCATTCAGTTACTATCCCTAGTAACTAGTCCTGTCAGAGCATCATGTAGTAATGAATTCCACGAATGTTGACCCAACAGATGTATCGTGTATGCTACATATATAGCAGCAGAGACAGAGACTCTAGGACAGATCAATTAAAAACAGAAAACCAAAAAGATTACGTTTAGGTGGCTCACAAAGATCCATTTAATACTTATTCAGATAATTTCTGCCTTAACTGTGGAACTTGCAGTTTACAAGAAGGTATGGTTTGACCTCATTTTAGAACAAAGAGGAAGATATTTTTGCAGATGTTAACTTGATCTTCAACTAATAACCGTATGGTGCTGAGCAGCAGGAGGTGTATCCGGTGTCAGCAGAGCTCGTTGAAGGTGTTGTAATTCTAGTTGTATGGTACCTTAGCATTTTTCAGTATTGATTTCAATACCATGGTAATTAAGACCAGGTGCATATAAATTAGAGGAGAGGCACTCTAATTGTTACTAATGAACTCCTTTACAATAAGAACTTTACATAATGAAATGCATAATTAAACATTAATGACCAAGATCATTACTGGCAATTTGATTCCACTTACACATGATTTTGGCCTTAGGTGAAGCCTGATGCTTTAGTGACGCTGTCATTCATGCTACTGCTCCTTTGTTCCTTTACAACCACATCATAGTCTAGCCTTTAAAAGTCTTCTGGATATTGATTTCTAATACAGATTTAAAGGAACACTGCCTTTATTTCTATAGCCTCAACACAGAAAACTTTGGACATAAGCTGCACAAGACTTTGCCAGGAGGCTGCACTAGAGTGGCTCAGGAGTAATTTGGGACAAATACCAAAAGAGACCTGTAACCTGGTCATGTGTTGTAATACCTGTCCAATTAAAGGAGAAAGACAACTCATCACAGAACATTAGGGATTGGAAGGGACCTTGAAAGATTATCTAGGCCAATCCCCCTGCCACAGCAGGATCACCTAGACCAAGTCACACAGGAACATATCCAGGTGGCTTTTAAACATCTCCAGAAAAGAAGACTTCACAACCCCCCTGGGCAGCCCGTTCCAGTGCTCTGTCACCCAGCAGGGTGAAGAAGTTCCTTCTCATATTGATGTGGAACCTCCTATGTTCCAGCTTACACCCATTGCTCCTTGCCCTATTATTAGATGACACTGACAAGAGCCTGGCTCCATCCTCCTGACACCCACCTTTCATATCTTTATAAACATTAATGAGGTCATCCCTTGATCTCCTTTTCTCTAAGCTAAAGAGACCCAGCTCCCTCAGCTTTCCATGCTTTACTTGAGCACATGTAGTTACACTTAACTGGTTAAGGAGGTTGGTGTCACAGTAACAATGTGCTTGCTCACCAATTTAAAGTTCTTGCTCTGAGAAGCACCAATTCAACAGTGAAGAACGAACAATATACCTACTTCTAATTGTTTTGTCCAAGCTTTGTGGTAGGAAGTTGTCTTTAAAGGCTGAATTTCCAAGGAGTTAAGTACAGTGTATTACCTGCTAAATTTAGTATCTATTAAATAGATCCTATTGTTTGTCCTTTACTTGTTTTCTACAATTGCTTAAGACATTAAAAGGCTGAGCTTAAAATATTAAAGCTTGTTTCCTTTGTAACTAGTATGAAAGTTAGTAATAGAAGAATCTCCAAATGTTTAGAGATAAACCACCCAAAACTCAGTGACTATGGAGTGAGTAAAACGGACATTCACAAGACTACCAGTGTTTCTTCCTGTAATGTGATCAGACTATGGGCTTTCTTACCAGAAAAGAGCTTAAAAAGAAGCTGATCCAACCACAGTGGATCCCATCTACTTCTCTTGTAACACTGCAAGACCCATCTTCTCTGTTTCAGGATAAATCAGTCAGAACCTGTACTTTTTTTTGGGTGCTCTTACGTGTCCATTTGTTACCCAAAATGCAAACACGGGTGGTTTTCTTTTTTCACCGTATGGCATTCCTACTGTGGCTTTTTGAACATATTCTGTGTCAGCACAACACTTCTTACCTGTTCTGGGATTCGTAATTTGCAAATACCCCAGGCAGAATCACAAAAGAACCTTACACGACGAAGTGACTGAGCAAATAACGTGGCAGGTGAAGCAGAATACAAATAAACCACAGAAATTATGCTCTGCAATCATGCATGAAATGATGAGTTCCAAACTGAATATTATGACTCACAAATCTTGGTGCAACAATAGTTCTATGAAAAAGTCAACCTAGTGCTCGTTAGCGGTCAGAAAAGCAAACAGAACTGGTACTTTTATGGTATCTGCTTCTCCAAAAAGGGAACTGCACAAGTGGAAAGCATTTGGTAACTCTATGCTAACCTCATAATGTCCCAGGACTGCAAATGACTGATTACCTGTTCCAGCAGTCTTCCTTTGGCATCACAGGGGTAAGAGACATCACGGAATCACTCTGGTTGGAAAAGACCCCCTGGATCATCAAGTCCAACCATCTACTCTACCTTACAAGTTCACCCCTAAACCACATCCCTCAACACCTCATCTTCAAACACATCCAGGGATGGCTACTCAACCACCTCCCTGGGAAGCCCATTCCAGTGCCCGACCACCCCTTCTGGGAAAAAAAATTCTTCCTAATATCAAGTCTAAACCTCCCATATTGTAACCTGAATCTTTGGCGTGACCTAGTAGAGCCACGCCAGATTCCTATTTGAAATGACATATACAGAGAGGGTACTTGTATGTGGGAAATGTAAAAATCAGTGATGTCTGAAATTCCTCCTAAATTACTAACACAATAGGGCTTGTTGTGTCTGTAAGCAATGCTTACCTTTGTCTTGCTCTGGCTTCAGCATGGCTGAACTGTGGGTGTAACCAGGACCCGTGTGCTCGCTGACATTACTTCCTAGGAGAGAATTTGACATTGTCAGAACTTCTATCCCTTAAGATCCTTTATATATAGCTGTATCTATATCTATAAAACATATGTAGTGTGTATATATGTATACACTATCAAATGAAGAACAGAAATGGAAGTTCATGGACCAGATGAGCCTTGGAATTTTGTGTTTATAATACTAATGTAGTCTCATGCTTATGTCTATACTTGTCATGTCTTTGGAGGAGAATGACTGTTCTACCATTCTCTACATAATATATAAAATGTTCGTGTAATATATCCAAAGTCTGTTAAAGACAAAACCTTGGGCAATGCCTTCAGGAAGTTTCTAAGGAAAAGACTGTAGGAAATTGGGAAGGAATGTAAAGGAAATCATCACTGCATGCTTAGTGGTGTTTGTTTAGACATCTGCCACTAGCTGTTGTCAGAGGGGTTTGGTCCATCCTGTGTGAGTTCAATCTCGTGAGTCACAAGATTTATGTTTGTGTAATAACAGTGGAAAGCAGAGTCATTTATGAACCCAAATAACATCTGAAAATAGTAATTTTCAGATAAAAACATTGACATATAATAATAATGTACATAATAACTCTAAGTGCCTCAGTTCTATTTCAGCATCATAATTAACTAAATATTCTTCTTCAGAAGAAAGGGATTGGAATCCTGCTCAAAAGGGCAAAACTCCCTCATTCCAGTGGGTGGTTTGAGTAGGCAAAGAATGCAGGAGCTGCTTAGGCAACAGTGGAGGGTGCCCATCTGTAAGGGAGCGGTCAGCTCTGTCTCCAGGCACATCCAATGCTCAGCAGCTGGCGCCAGCACAGGCACCAGTGCCAGCTTCAGTGGTGAGTTTTGTTTAGGCAGCCCATGCCCATGGGGAAAGATCAGGTTCTGGCACTGGATTGTGTATTCTGCAGGGAGCCAGGGCAGAAGAGTTGGTAGCAGAGAGCCGGCAGATTTGCCGCTGGATGAGCAGGCTGATAGAGCTGGAGCTGTCTCGGGGCAAATGGCTTCCTTCCTAGTGATAACGAACAGCAACAATCAAGCCTAGAAATCAAGTGTGGGTATCGCTGCTGCCAAGTCAGAGGCTGTTAAGAAAGGACAGTCTTCTGGTGCTCTGCAGAAAGAAGGTGCCATTTCAGCTGCCACCATCGAGGATATTTAGATGCAGCTAAAAGACATCTCCGGATAGCACATTTTTTATGTTCACACTCAGTCATATTATTCAGTGGAGCTTTAAATTCCAGCTTGCCAGAGGCTTTTTAAGGTGATTCTTTTTCCTTGTGCTTTTTATTGTCCTTGCATTGTTGCATTTTACAGACTATAATTTCTAACAACAGCTTCATGCAGGAGAATTCAAGAAAGGAAGAGACTCATTGGGCTTCTTTTGCGGAGGGCTGAGGAGACCCGCTGGCTTTCCCAGCATTTTCTGCTCAAAGAGGAAGGATTTGAGCTGTCTGTAATTTTATCTTAATTGACAAGGTCTGAGGTTCATCTGAGGGTGAAAATCATTAGATAAGATTCACCAAAATAAGAATCATATTATCACTGGAAATATTGGGTAAAAAAACTATGTTGAATCTTGATGTGTCTTCAAAATCTATATACACAGAAAACTAGAAATATTAATTGGAGGTAGTTTTATAAAGCAACAAGAGGAAGATGTGCTGCAGCATGATGCCTCCTCTCCTATGCAAAATCTCCAAACTTTGACTTCATTCTGGAAAAAAAAGAACTCCAGAAGAGTTTTCCACCTGATCCTGCTTTTGAGCTTCTTGTGCCTTTAGCAGATGTAGATTAAAGTTATCCAAAAGGAAATGAAAATACAAAGCAATTGCCTAGCAATTTTGCCTCAGAGAAGAAAAGCAGCTACATGTTTTAAACAAAAATGTATATACCACAGGGAATCTACAGGGGAAAAGCACATTTTAAACCTGGGGAGGAAAAAGCACCTTCAACAATGTCCTAGATATCAGAGCGTATGTGTGTCTGCCAAGTTCAATCTGCCTAATCTCCTAATAAAAAAAGGTTTTAGTATTATCAGGAAATGGAAAGATGACATTAATACAGACAATAAAGACAGCATATTCTGATCATGCCTTATCCACCACAAAGCCATTAGCTCTGATAATGGAATTTTTAATGTTGATTGTTACATAATAAAAACATCTAGATTTGCAGTTTGCTGGTATTCTGTAACACAAAAAGTCTTGTACAAACTATTGGCTTATGCTAATTTTCTGTACCTCTGAAGGTCATGCTTCCCTCTGATTCTTCCAAGTCAGTATTGTTCAGTACTACTAATGTGTTTAGTGATTGCACTTGAGTCCTCCTGGATGCTTGCATAGTTCAAGTGGCATGAACTAAAAACAAGTAATGTCCAGGTAAAAAACTTCTACTTTTTCATGCTTCTATGTGTGACTAAATTCTGATTTTAGGAGGCTCTGAGGTGACCTTATTGTGGCCTTCCAGTATCTGAAGGGGGGCTATAAAAAAGCTGGAGAGGGACTTTTTAGGATGTCAGGTAGAGACAGGACTAGGGGGAATGCAGTAAAGCTGGAGATGGGTAGATTTAGACTGGATGTGAGGAGGACGTTCTTCACCATGAGAGTGGTGAGAGCCTGGAATGGGTTGCCCAGGATGGTGGTTGAGGCCCCATCTTTGGAGGTGTTTAAGGCCAGGCTGGATGAGGCTCTGACCAGCCTGATCTAGGGCGGGGTGTCCCTGCCCATGGCAGGGGAGTAGGAACTGGATGATCCTGTGGTCCCTTCTAACATTAACTGACTGTATGATTTGGTCTGGGTGATCCTGCTGTGACAGGGGGATTGGACTGGATGATCTTTTGAGGTCCCTTCCAATCCCTAATGATTCTATGAAATGTGTGCTGATTCTCAGCCGAGGCATCGTTTGAGTTAAATGAGCTGCAGCAGTTTTTTAGCCATTGTCTGACTCACTAGAAGCTGTTCTCTCGTGTACTGAAGCTGAAGAAATACTTCAGACACAGTGAGTTTTATTTAAGAAGTAACATACTTGAAGGGCACTGTATCTATTATTATTATTAATTACAATCACAAATATAAGTGACTGGAGCAATTATTCTTTGTAGTTCCTGAGATTTTCATATTTGTAAATTTATCTTTGCCCAAGAAAGCCACTTGGAATTAAAAAGGGAAAGCAGGTGATATTATGATGAAAATATTGGTGTGATTAATTGCCATTCACAGTTAGTCAAATTGCCATTGGCACCCAGAAAGAAAGACACCCTATAAATAGAAGCCCTTTTTGCTGTGCTGTTTCTAAAAGTTTGTAAGAAAAAAAAATTTATTTCTAAAACTCTTCAGAATCAGAGTCATTTTAAACACTAAATGTGTCCAGAGAAACAAAGACTATTATTGCTTTGGTGAATGCTTGGAGTGCCAGTCATACAGGCAAATGATCAGGAGATTAGATGAACATAAGTTTTTGTGTTATGCCATAACTCTGTTAGAAAAGCTTTGAAAATTTAATTATGAAATATTGTGAAACTAATTTCAGAGGAGCGAAGCGCTCATAAAACCAGTTCTATCTAATATCATTATGCACCATTCATGAAAACAACAAAGCAAAAATATAAAGTTAAGGCACTGTGAAACATCAATTTTATGATGGGGAATGGAGCAAAGCTGGAGATGGGTAGATTTAGACTGGATGTGAGGAGGAAGTTCTTCACCATAAGAGTAGTGAGAGCCTGGAATGGGTTGCCCAGGGAGGTGGTTGAGGCCCCATCCCTGGAGGTGTTTAAGGTTGGGCTGGATGAAGCTCTGGCCAGCCTGATCTAGGGTGGGGTGTCCCTGCCCATGGCAGGGGAGGTGGAACTGGATGATCCTGTGGTCTCTTCTAACCCAGACTGACTGTATGACTTGGTCTGGGTGATCCTGCTGTGGCAGGTGGATTGGACTGGATGATCTTTCCAGGTCCCTTCCAATCCCTAATGATTCTATGAATTGCTTTTGGTGCATCGCGTCACGTCTCACTCCGACTGTTACCGTCTGAGTCATTACCTAAAGGTTTTCTTCACTGTGTGATCTTTATCAGTTCTGGGCTTTGCTCTTGATGATGCATAGGGGAGTCTGGGTCTGAAAGATGACTTATGTCATGTTTGACTTTCAACTACTTTTTTTTTTAAATTAAAATACCACTCCAAATTTTTTTTAATGGCCACTTTTGGACACCCTCCCAGTGGGCTGCAGCTCACTGCTAAACCTTGTTAGACCGTAGGTTGAGTTTCCTGAGTTGTCCTCTTTGCAAGGCAAGGAAGGGCATGGCAAGACTCTCTACCTATTAGCATTCCTGTGAACACATCACAATCCTCTATTAATCACACGTTTAACCAAGCACTTCCCTTGACGCAAAGCCATGTCTAAACTAGGCTAGATCTTTCTAGATGGTTGCTCTAAATTATTGTCCCTACACTGTATCCTCTTGTTATTTCATTTGAAAGCTCTCTGGGATGAGAACTGCCTTTTGGATCTGCATCACTTCAGCCTGTGTCAATGACAAAACTATTTTCCATCTCCATTTCCAGGTTCACCCACTGGCTTCAGAGAGAGGAGCAGTTACTCGTCTTCCTGTGGCTTCCCTACACAATTTATCTGAATGGAACAGAGAGAGAAGAGTAGTTCCAAGTCCTGTTAGAGCCTGGGTAGATTGATTAAAGTAAATAAGGTTCCTTTCCAAAAAAATTGCAGACTGATACAATAACTAGATCAGTTTGTGTTGCTGAACATCATGTTGACAGCACTGTTACAGAATCTCCCACATTACAGAAAGCCATAGAATCATGCAAATTATTTTAGAGATAGAGAATATTTTAGACAAACAGTGAAGAAAAACTGTTGAGCTGCCAGATAGCTTGGCTTTTTGCGTGGCTAGCTCTTTGTGAAGTAGAAAAGTGAGTCTGTCAGTTCTGTTACTGACAACTGTTTAATTCACTTCCTAAGTAAACTCAATTAGAGGCAGAGCTATGGAAGAAGAAAGGCCTAAAGATTGATTATGCTCCATAAAAGGATTAGAAGTTGATAATTGTATAATGGAGAGTAAGCAGCTACATCTGTTATCTTAGGAGCAGCAAGAGGTGTTTGGCAAAGCAGTTATTCAATGCTAATGATGGACTAGCTTTGTGATAGAGCATTGCTTTCTATGATTTAGCCAACTGGAGCACAAACAATGTTCAGTAATTGTCAAGAGTTTGAGAAATATATGCTGCTTGTCACTGTTTAATTTAAATCCAAGCTCTGCTGTTATAGCTGGAATAATCTTCTGTGTCTTCCTTTCACAGCCTGCTTTTTAAGAAATCTTTCTTTTCATAGCTCTCTGGCAGAATTTTGCAGTGCATTACATCAACAGAATATCAATGAGCTCTATTCCCCATCTTGTGCTGCACTCCCTGCAAGGCCAAATCTTTTGTGTTGTACTGAAAGTCAGAATCAGCCCAAGAATTTTCCAGGATACCTGATAATTTAGCTGTTACCAAAGGGAAAATGGCAACTTGCCTCTGCTTTCTGTGAATCCCAGTGCTGATGAGCAGTAAGTTGCACCTACACGTGTTCTCTGCGTAAGCAAAGATGATTTTACTTTGCAGTGCCCAGGCATATGAGGAGGAAAGAGACAACAGGAAAAAAATCTGTAGGCACACCCTGTGTGATCAGATTTCTAGGTCCTCAAGGAGCACAGGGAAGCTGCTCAAGGGCTTGAATGAAGTGATAAACAGAAGATCTCAACAAGGAATAATGAAGGACAGACAGACTGGCAGGGAAGACAGCCTTGAAGTGGAGATGGAGCTGATGAGTTTATAGCTCCTATGGCATTTCAGTTCTGATTCCCTCAAATAGAAACTGGGAGCTAAATTAAAATTATTTGAAAACAGAGAGAAAAATTACTTTCCTGTTGGCAGCTTTTTCCACAAGTGAGTTACTTATGAATAGATTTTAAGGTGTAGCTCTAAAAACACAGCAAGAGCAAGCCACCCACTAAGCTCTACATATGCATGATTAGGGGAAGTTCCATACCTAGAGATAATGAAAGTTTTTTACAGAACTCTAATTGTTGGCTGCTTCAGATTGCTTAGGGGCTTAAGACACTAGATTAAAACCAAAAGAAGGAACAGCAAAGATGTGTTACATGCAACTGCATCACACCTCTGCTGTGTTTTGCTGGCTGTTATTTCTGTATGAGTGTGCACGTAGCACCTATAAGAATTATACATTATAGTAAAATACAATTCTGAAAATGTCTTTTCATTCAGTTAACTTGAACTGAGCATTGCTCCTCTCCCTGTAGGTCCTGTCTTAGAAGACACAAATGCCAGATTAGCCTGGCACGCTAGAAAATAGAAGCATTTTCCATTCCAGCTGTAAAGAGCAAGGAGAAGGCATTTGAAAAATCAATCTAATAGAATCCTGGATGATATGGATTTACTGCAGGTCTGTACAAGGATTTACATAATTTCTGAGGAAAAATTACTTTTGAAAGCCATGAATTATAATTACAAGGACTGAACACGACTGATCGATTACGCACATGTAGCTCAGCCAGAGAAGCAGCGCGATCATAGGTTAGAATTTTAAAATTGGATTTTTTAATTCAAAGGAAGTCTCTCAAAATCAACAGCACTGTGTGCTTAGCACAGACATGATTAATAATGCTTTCTTAACAATACAATCCATTTTCCTTGCAGAGTTGAGATTGCTTTACCAAAGATAGAACACACTCAGAATAGGACAGATTAATCTGTGAAACTTAGATCTGAGTCTAAGCTAAGATTAGATGTGTTTAGACCTGAGTTTTGATGTAGTTCCTTACAGAAATAACATTCAGTTGAGAAACTTATCTGAATGCACCAGATTGTGATAGCATTTATTTTCAGACAAGTTCCTGAATGACATGAATATTTCAGGACTACATGGCCAGAGTAAACTGGCAACACATGTCTACATGCAACATGTCAAATACTCCCCAGAATGTCTGAAAGTTGCATCAGTTCATTAGGTTAAAAATAATTTTGTTTCCTTGAGTTTTATCCACAGACTTTCCAACTCAGGAAAAGTTAATGATACAGTTAGGCAGCACAGCACCAAGTGTCAAAATATTAGTAAATCAGAAGTAGCTTGTATATATGTTCTTAATATTTTTTATATCTGACAATAACTTCAGAAAACTCAGTTACTCTTTCACTTGAGGTTCAATGAATAATGTATTGGGTGTTAAAATGTCTGTGGCACAATGCATTTAAAGAACTGTATCCTATTTTTACCTGAATAAAATATTGCTAAAATATACAGCACCTAAAATAGCCACCTTCTCATTTTGCTAAAATATTCTGCTCCTCTTCAATAAAGATTTTAAAAAAAGCACCCCAAATTCAGGTAATTGTCTCTCAGGCCTCATGGAAGGCACTCTTTGCAGATGGGAGGCATAATCACAGGATGACTCTGGTTGGTAAAGACCCCTGGGATCATTGAGTCCAACTGTCTACCTGTCTTACAAGTTCACCCCTAGACCACATCCCTCAACTCCTCATCCAAATGATCTTTAAACACATCCAGGGATGGCAACACAACCACCTCCCTGGGAAGCCCATTCCAGTGCCTGACCACTCTTTCTGTGAAAAAATATTTACGAATATCAAGTCTAATAATAACCTGGAATTCTTACAGAAAATCCAAGTAATCTTTACAACCCTTTTCAGGATGAGAAAGAAACACAACCCAGATCCTGAACAATGACAGAAGGTACAGGCAAAAAGACTTGCTCTGCAGTTAGCCTGTACTCCTAGTTACCTTCCATTGTGTAGTCCAATTGCTTTGCCAGCTCTTCATCAGAGTTCCTTATTGGTGGCTAGCAAGTCATCTATTGCAAATGCTTTCACGCAAAAAATGGGTTTAAATACAGAAAAATTGCACACAATAACATGAGTGCTTATTTAACACAACAATTTTTGCTTCTGTATTAAAAATACAGATCTTTGTTCCCCTAGTGTACTGCATCCTGATACATGGGCTACTTGTGCACATGAAAGTTAATGACTCTTCAAATGCTTATCTAGTCCAATCACCCTGCCACAGCAGGATCAACTAGACCAAGTTGCACAGGAACATATCCAGGTGGGTTTTAAATGTCTCCAGTGAAGGAGACTCCACAACCCCCTTGGGTAGCCTGTTTCAGTGCTCTGTCACCTTCACAGTGAAGTTGTTCCGTCTCATATTGATGTGGAACCTCCTCTGTTCTAGCTCACACCCATTGCCCCTTGTCCTATCACTAGATGACATTGAGAAGAGCCTGGCTCCATCCTCCTGACACCCACCTTTCATATATTTATCAACATTTATGAGGTCACCCCTCAGTCTCCTTTTCTCTAGAGACCCATCTCCCTCAGCCTTTCCTCATAAGGGAGATGCTCCATTTCCTTTCTCATAAACTTTGTGGCTCTGTGCTCTGGAGTCTCTCCAGCAGTTCTGTGTCCATCTTGAAGTGAGGGGCCCAGAACTTGTTTCTGTTGAGCCAGCAGCTAGAATGAGTAGCTGCTTTCATTAAAGACCACAATTTATACATCTTGTGTCAAAACAGCATCTAAGTTTTTTATATTCCCCAGAGGAGTTTTGTCAGGGTCAGCCTGAATGAAAGCAGCAAGCAATTTGGTGACTATCAATCTGTGCACAAGGCAAGTGCAAGGCTGGAATCAGAGACAAATGAAGACATGGAAAAGCCTCGAACATAGACTTGCTCAGGTGACTCTCTGATCATCACCCGCATGGTACCCACTTAAGGAAAAGGGAAATATAAATAAAAACAACCAAGCTAGAGTCTGCTGGCAAGTGTAGGTTCAGACTTTGCACGCCTCTATTTTCAACAACAGTGATAGTGAGGAGTGTCTTTTTGAAGGTGTAGAGTGGGAAGAGGAATTTTGAAGTACAGAAGTAGCAGATGGGAAAAGGAGATTGAGATAGCAGTGATGGGGTAGTTATGGGCAGGAAAGAGCAACAACTCTCCCTAATCTAGAAGGCATGTGACAGCATGAGACCAGCAGAAGGTGGGATGAGAACAGTGAATAGTAACAACCTCGGACCTTGAGAAGTATTTGGAGAAAGAGGCATCAGGAGAAACAGGCACAGAAGTGCATCAGAAAGGACCAGTTGCTGTTAAAGAATGTCACTGAAACCCAGTCAGCTGCAATGAGGCTCTGCTATGGCCACCAGAAAAGATAAACCACAGCTGTGCAGAGAGACAGAGCTGCACATGGAAATCAGAAAGAGAACAAAGAGCAGTGCTGATGAATCACTGGGGTTGTTTTCTCCCCTGCGGCTTTCATGTCTGTTCGGAGCTTTGGAGAATGTCTTTGCAAGCTGACACGGCACAGGCAGCTCTCCAGTTTTTCAGGCTCTCAACATTCACTGAAAGCTTTACAATTCTGATTTCAGAGGTTCTCAGCCCTCGGAACTCCAGCCTCAAAGGAAATAGCAAATAATTCTTCCCAAAACTGTATTTATGTGAAAAGAATTCAATTGTCTTTCAGATGCAAAGCTGAGACTGCTTGTTTTTCATCGCAGGCTGGCAGATTTTATTTCATTTTTTGCCATCAAGAATTTATCACAATAATATTGTTTTACCTTCAAATTATAAGAAAATAATGGAATAACAGACAAAATGCCCACTTCTTTCTCTTTTCTGTTTCTTGGAAATACTTTGTTTAGTGTAGTTTTTGTTTCTGTTTGTTTTCTTTCAATCTTTGTGAAGTCAAAGTTTCAATTATACAATAAGAAATCCCAGTTCTGCAAGTTTCCTTGCAGGCAAGTCAATTTATCTGACACGTGTGTTATGAGAAGGTTAAATCTTTGTCATTAAAGCTGTGAATTCTGTGTGAGTGAGCTTCCGTTCCCACTGGAGTGTTGCAGATACAGGGCCTACCTCTTAGGGCTCCTTTCCTCAGAAGATAAAAGATTCCCAATTTAAAGAAAGCCTGAAGGTTGGAACAATAGTTTTGAAAAAAATTAGGGATTGAAAGGGACCTCGAAAGATGATCTAGTCCATTCCCCCCATCACAGCAGGATCACCCAGATCCAGTTGCACAGGAAGATATCCAGGTGGGTATTAAAAAGAGATGTTCCCTAAGGGAGATGATAAGGGAGATGATGAGAACAAGGTCTTGTAATTAAACCAAGTTTTGTTTTCATGTGCTGGAAATGACAAGTAGCTACTGGAACCTTATGCATTTTGGAGCATACAATCTCCAGAGGTTGTGTTCACAAGATCTGGAGGCAGGGTGGTGATTGCATTTCCCATGTTGATGCAGACTGTTCTAGCTCCTCAGATCAAAAATGTTGTGAGGGAGGAAAGCATTATTTGTGACAATCATGAGAATTAGAAATAAACTATATTAATAGTTTCCCATCTGTCGACAGAAAAGTCGAAAATATGATTAACTGCAATGCTTTCACTCTTGCTACTAAATGTTTAAATTTAAAAGCTATATCCCTGAATAAATTCTCAGTTAAATGTCAAAATGTATTCCTGCTTCAGAGCAGAGTCTGAGTGTCTGCAAAGGGTTCTTAGCCTCTCTCATGCCTTCTCTTTAGTATTAACAAGAAAACAGGAGTGACACATCCTTAAAATCTCTGCAAGAACCAGCTTCACCTGCACACCACAGAAGCCCTTCAAAGGAATGGCTTGTCAACATCCTCACAAAGGTAGGGATTAAAGCCACTGAACGTAAGGTATTAGAGACAATACATTAGCCAGGTCACTGTGTCTCTACGAGGGTTCACTTGAATGTGCCAAACAGCCCCTGCACCTGCAAAGTGTATTGCTCTGCTTTCTGCGCTGAAGCATTACCTTGGCACAAGGGGCTCAAAACATCACCACGGCAGAGGGCTCAGAGTTATCACACAAACAGTGCTGAAAACCCCAGCTAGTTTACTCTGTCAAGCATGAGTACAAAAGGCAAAGGAATAAAATAGGAAGCTATAAAAATAATTAGGAGTAAAACAGGGTTTCATATGCCAGATCAAGTTGCTTCACTAACTGCTATTAATTATTAATATTAGAGGAAATTATTAGAAGTCCCAGTTCTGAAAAAGAAAATGGGTACTGGCTGAATTTTTATTTTGAAAAGGTCAATAATCTCTGGGCTGAGGTAAACCAGAGAACTGTTGCTTCCCTTTGTCTCCTGCTTCACCTCCCAGGATTGCCTTTGATACCTACCTTTATTATTTACCTCCTAATAAGTTATGAGAAAAGTGTGTGGTTTATTACGCATTGAGATATGGCCTCCTAGGATTGGCAGGCATTGATGAGCATTGAAGTAGGCTGTCCAGGAAGGTGGTGGAGTCACCACCTGGAGTGCCTGGATGATGCCTGGAGATGTTAAAAAACTGTTTAGATCTGGTACTTGAAAATCTGGTTTAGTGGGTATGTGACATCAGACTGATGGTTGGACTAGATGATCTCAAAGGCCTCTTCCAACTGTAATGATTCCATGAGTCATGGTACAGAATGGTCCAGCTGATCTGATAGGCTGTTATTGGGTCCATACACATGATAGTGCTAGAATGACCACCTCTTTGGAAACTGGTGGTTGACAGTTGATGTCAAATACAAATGAGTGATAGCACAGAACCCATTGGGGAGTGGAGAGGATTCACCAGAGTAGAGAAAACTTTTAAAGACTATTAAAAGTCTTTTAATCTGTGCCCTGAGGTGCAATCTGCCATGGAACATACCTCTGCAGGCTTTTCATATTTCTTTGTTCCAAGGAAGGGCAGCTGAGCTCTGGAGAAGGCAGATGGACAAATACCAAGTGAATTCCAGGTTGACATCCATCCATTCAATTTTCATGGCTGAGCTGCAGGTCAATGGGAATTTTCTTCATCTCTTTAGCATTTGAAGTATCAAACTCATGATCTCCTGGAGTATTAGTCTTCTGGAAAGACAAAAAAATAGATGTTCTGTCAGCCAATGAGAACATAAACTGCTTCAGATCAAAGTGTCAGTACAAGCACTGGGTCTGTGATACTGAGTCCAAACCAGTAGAACTCATAGATAAGAAGAGAACCACTTCACATCTGATAAAGCGAAACATAATTATTAGAAAAGTGGTGATAGGGCAGGTAAATGACTTGCCCCCAAATTAAAAATGTCAAACCCAGTTAATTATGTATCAAAACAGCAGCGATAAAAGTGTTATAGGCTGGTAAAAAATTAATGAAGCCTTTAATGAACTTTGTGGGAAATTACATAAATCAAAGCTAACTTAAAAGCCAGAAGATTTTGTGTAGCTAGTAGATTTTTCAGTTACTGAAAGACAAAGAAAATAAAATCATCTATAATCTTCTAGTGGAAGATTATGGAGAGAGATGGTTATTTGCAGAGCTGGCCAAAGAGTATTTTGAAAACTCTTAATATCAAACATCAAAGTCAACGTTACTCTTTTGACAAACACGAGTAAAGCTCTGGGCGAGCTGCGTAGACACACACATATCAAACAACACATTGCACACAGCAAAGGGTTCTTCTGGACTTGCAGTGAGCGATAAGCAGACTCTGTCTGCTGAGTTCTTTCAGTAAGGAATTTTAAAACCCCCAACTCAAAGAGGAACAAAAGGCAAACTTGGTTTGTAACAGAGACAAATCAGTTTCAAAGCACTTTAGTAAGACCAGGGTTACTCACAGCAGTACCCTGAGACAACTTTGCTTTAAATGTCCAAGTGTTTGGAAGGAGATGTATTTGTAAGTAGGCAAAAACATCCACAGGGAGATTTAGGAACAAGTACAGACAGCACTTGGGGCCAATTTCTATCAGGTCAGTATGTTGAGAGACTTAGTTTTCCTTGTTGTCTCTGAGACTGAAATTAAATAGCAAGAATCATATGCTGAGGACTCATTTCAGATTCAGAGAAGAGCCTTGGTCTTCATTAGGTTTTTCTAGTTTATGTTACTTACCAGGGTATAGCACATGAGAAGGGGTGGAAGAGATGGAATATTGGATTAGCTAAGCAGCTTGGATGTGAGACAGCCTGGGTACAGCAGGTGCTGCAGGCTTACCCTGCTCCAGCAAGGCGGGTTGGACATAGATGATCGTTCAAGATCCCTTCCAACCTCTAACATTCCATGAACAAGGGATCTCCTGAACCATGCCAAGAAGACTTGAGCCAGATTGGTCACGTGAGAATCACAGGCAGTCATTAGAAAGGCTGGTGTATTTCTGCAACTATCAGACTGATGAAAAGAAATAGTCCTCTCTCATTTTCAGATTTGTGGAGCTGTATCAGAAATAATATTCTAAACAACTGTGTTTGAGCCTATACAAATGAAGAAATCTATTCAGGATCTTAAACAGCAGTTAAGGATATTAAGAAAAGGTGAATGACGAAGAGGTTTGTGACTTGTAATGAATTTTCCACTGCACAGCGCCTGTAGTTGCATGGCAGCATCAGATATTGGACCGGAGGATCTCACGAGGTCGCTTCCAATCCCTAATGTTCTGTGAGATTTCCTCCTCAGCCTCTCCTATTTCCAACAGCAAGCCTGTAAACCTGTGCTCTGGCTACCTGAACAGCCAGGTACCTGAACATCAGGAATTGGAAGGGGCCTTGAAAGATCATTCAGTCCAATCCTCCTGCCGGAGCAGGACCACCTAGACCAGGTTGCACAGGAGCATATCCAGTGGTTTTTAAATGTCTCCAGAGAAGGAGACTCCACAACCCCCCTGGGAAGCCCCTTCTAGTGCTCTGTCACTCTCACTGGGAAGAACTTCTTTCTCATAATGAAAATGTATTGAGTGACTGCATGTCTCGTGGTTTGCTGGTGGTTCAATTCACCAAGTGAAATGAAGCAAAATATTTTCCCCAGGTTCTGCAGTCTGTTGAGGAGAGCACTGCATAAGAGCTGTCAGATTTAATGTTTCCTAACCCATGATAATCTGATTTTTCCTTTTTTTCTTTCATAGACTCATAGAATCACTTCGGATTGGAAGGGACCTCGAAAGATCATCTAGTCCAATTCTAGTTCAACTTGGTTTCAATGTCCTTTTGGAATCATGAAGCGAAACTTCGGGAAATGTCCTATTTCAGCCCCAAATCACAGCCTAAATTCTTCACCCAAACTAACCCTCGTTACGTTAATGGAACCATATATAACAAAGACTTGTCCAGGTACTGACAAAGACTATTTAATAAAAATAGAGATGGGTGCTCAGATGTTAATTTTATCTGAAGGGTTTACAAATCATCCAACGCCCACACCGACAAGCAAGAAGACCTACTAAACATGAGACAACACAGGAATTAGCATTCTGTTCAGTAAGTGTGGCGAGCTCTGATGCAGCAAGGGCAATAAAAAGCAGCAGGGTAATATGGAAAAAAATGTTTCATTAGAGCACTTCTGCAGCAGGACCAGGGGCTGCTCAGAGGACATTTGTCTTTACACAAGGAGGAAATGATCTTTGAGCGCTGCTACAAGAAAGGAGATTGAAGTGAAGGTTCCGCTGTTGTACTCCATGCTGTGAGCAAGACAAGGAAGCAGCTTTCTCTAGGCCTGGAGTGCAAAGCTGACAGTTGAAGTCAGTTAGGTCTTTCTCCTGGAACCAGGTTGGTCAGAAGTACTTTCTACCCCAGCCGTAGTAAGTACAAAGGAAGTTTTCTGAGCAGCAGCACCATGCCTTGCACACAAGGCTCTTGCCCAGGTAAGCTGTGCTGCCTCCAACCTTGGAGTCTTTCCAAAGCTAACTGGAAAAAGCTCCAAGTCATCTGGTCTTATCTAACAGCACACTCTGCTTTGAGCAGGAGGTCCGATTAGAGACCTCCTGAGATCTACTCCAGCCTGAATGACCTGATGATTCTGAATGCAGCTGGACCATCACTCTGCCCAGGAACAAATAGGGATTTTTCCTTTAATGCTATTTGTGTAGCTTTCCTTTCAAAAGAAGCTGGAAAAAATGTGCTCAAACTAGTTGTATATAAATGTGTAACCATTTGTGATGGAAGTGTGCTCCGTGCAGAATTGTGCTGTAACCACGGCAACTTCCATTGAGAGAGACATCCATTGTAAATCTATAAGGATCTCATTTAGAAGAGATTTAGTTGTACTAGTCATAGGCTTATGAATATTCCAATCAAGTAAACAACACCCTAGTTTCTTACAGAATTGTTTTTAAATAGTGCAGCTGTGTGAATAAGGATGCTATCAGAAGCATTTACATTCTCCATGTTGTTTTATGAATCTTCTGCAACTTTGCTGTTTTGGAGGCTAAATTGGAGTCTTTTGCTATAAAGTCACTGCAGGTGTACTTAGCCTGACTTCTAGTGTTCCACTCTTCTTTGCCCTATTATAGTTTTCACACACAGACAACTAGTAAGTGTGTCTTTCATAAATACCCAGCTTTATGTGGGGAGGGCAAATTCAGAAATAAAGGAAGCTTTTTCTTTGTACTTTGTGAGCTCTTCCTAACATCATTAGCTATCTGCCCTCTTGGCTAAGACAAAATGCTGGACCAACATGTCCCCAATGGCTCCCATCCCCCTTGTTACCTTTCTCAGTGGAATGTTTGCCTTCATTTCTCACTAGCACTCTGTAAATGCTCAGATGTTGAGATTTGGGACAGTTGTTTAGTTCCTTATGCTGATGGGATGATTTACCTGCTCACGACCACAGTTTAGAAGGCACAGAAATACATCTCTCTTCTCCTCAGAGGAGTGGTTAAGAATTCCCATATGACATTGCTTATATATATTTTTTGCTGTTGTTTTCTAGCACAAAATGTTTTCACACACAAATCACCTCAGCTTTGTCTCCTTTTCTTCAGACTCAGCAGACAAATCCCATTCAAGGTATGTTTTTGGCATGGGAAGGCATTAGTCAGACATCAATAAAGCTGATGCATTCCAAGTAGCATTTTAGAAATTCAGAGTAGCCTCTTGAGAAGAGTACAGCTCTGTGGTCAAAATAACACAGGTGATGCTGGATAACAGAGCGCATTCATGCAGCGTGCGTGTAATGTTGATAAATATATTGGTAGTGATATTGTTCTCTTCCCCCCCCCAGAACTCTTCTGATCCAATTTACTTGGGTACTAAAACCAGCATCTAGGGAAGCCTGAGGGGTTTCTAACCAACTCACTGTGATGATGAACTGTGCAAAGATATGAGAGTCTTTGGAAAGCCTCCGATTACATTCACCCATCCTCATACAGACCACCTGCTTTTAGTACTGACAGCAGAGTTTCTGCAGATTTTAGAGGCCAGTAATTCCTTTTCCTGAGTAACAGAGACATGCCACCTGAAACTGTTTGGGAAAAAGTCAGTAAGTCTGTTACTAAAATCCATCTGAAATGCCTAAAACCGGCTTGGCCTGTAACATAGATGTGTTTTAATACACGTATCTTAATGTGTTGGTAAGAAAATTCCCACTACTCCCTAATTACATTTGTCTAACTTAACTCTTCACAAATATTTACTTCTGCGGGACCTTTTATGAGTAATATGAGGCACATCCATGTCATTACTCATTTCTGGACTTTCCAAGAACAACAAAGAAATGCTGTTTGTATGGCTAGAATACTTAATCCAAACCCCCTTTTCCACTATTCCAGCTCTGCCACAACTGAGTATTTAGTCATGTCTTGACCCCTTCTTCTATCTCTTACTCATACTCAGCCTTATGAATGAGCATGTCCAAATGCACCCACGACTGGCTTCAGTCAGTCCTTAAAGTCTATAGCAGCAACAACGTTTAAAACAGTTCTTTGCGTTCTTGAGCCACGAAGATGAAGGGAGTAGAACATCTCCTTTATGAGGAAAGGCTGAGGGAGCTGGGTCTCTCTAGCTTGGAGAAACAGAGACTGAGAGATGACCTCATTCATGTTTATAAACATGAATATGGGTGTCAGGCAAATGGAGCCAGGCTCTTCTCTAATGACAGGACAAGGGGTAATGGGCATGAGCTGGAACACAGGAGGTTCCACATCAATATGAGAAGTAACTTCTCAGTGAGGGAGACAGAGCACTGGAAGGGGCTGTCTTTGAAAAAAACAGTATCACAGTATTATCAAGGTTGGAAGAGACCTCATAGATCATCAAGTCCAACCTGTCACCACAGAGCTCAAGGCTAGACCATGGCACCAAGTGCCACGTCCAATCGTGCCTTGAACAGCTCCAGAGTTGGCGACAAACCACTTGTGAGCTACACTTTTAAAACCCTTCCTTTACTCAGGGCCCATCCATTCAGATTGATTTCCACTTCCAATCTCTCTGCACAGATGTATCTGGCCATGGATATCAGCTTTGCCATGGAGTGCCAAACTACCAGGAAGCAGCTAGTTCCCCTAAGGCTGGGCAGAGGGAGGTGCTGCTCTGATTGCACGTAATTTTCACACAGTTCCTCATCCCTGGAATGAAAGTAACCCTGCTAGACTATTGTTAGAGCAGAAGACACCAAACCCTTCAACGCTGGCACCTACAGCCAGTACACAATTACATCAGAATCTTGGAATTGTTAATAGGAAAACAAGACAATTTTTCTAGCCCTTAATTATAAAAAAAAAAAAAACAGGAGAGAAGGAAAGCCTGAAGGCAAATCTTTCATGGCACTGAAATACGCTAAAAACTCCAGGCTGCCTCAATTCAGGCCTGGGAGTCATGCCCATCTTTACTACCTAATTAATTGTAAAGATGAGCTTGCAGGAAGTGCAATTATCTGTCTTTTCTGCTGAGTTTCAAGGCTTTTGGCAAAGAGATAGGCAAAAATTTCTATTTGCTGAGTAGGAAATTTATCCCTCTATCATTTCAGGAAGCTAAAAGTACTTTTCAATATGGCAAATAATTTTCTGTCAAAGAAAGCAGGGAGTTTTTTCAAGCACTGTTTCGATAGCTTTGTTCAAATTTGCATTTTTAATTTTAAATTAGACCTTTTCTAAAAAAGACAAAAGATCCAGAAGGATTTTCTTTCAAAAATAATACTCAATTTGGTTCACAGTATCGTGTTCTGTGTTCTGCTAAAAGACCATGGAACATTATAAAAGGCAATATGTCCTCATCTGCTGTCAGATAAATGTGCCACATCAAAACCTTTCACCTAAGCCACAAATTTAATAGGCCATTACCCCACCAGCACCCTGGACTGCAGTCTGGTTCAGTCCAGGTACAACAGACACTTGTATGTTAAAATGCAAAGTGTAATGCAGACACTCCCCACATTCAAAGAAGTTGATTACAGTCTGGTTCAGAACACTTCCCATGACAAGTGTTCTTCAACTGGTAACTAAAGGCTTTTCAAAGTGGTTCAACTCTGCCATTTAGAGCAGAGCATTTGAACAGCACTGATGTTTGCTTTGATCTCATGTGGCTAGGGTGGTGCAGCAGTCGGCAGGAGATGGAGTGGTCTCTTCAGAGGAATGTTAGCTTTGATAGGAGATGCCTGGTCACAGTACAGCAGTCATGCACAACCACACTGCTCAGGGTGGAGACTTTTATAAATCAGTTGCTGCTGCCCAGGTGTCAAACCTTCTAAGACAGGGCTAACATCAATCAGAAAAGCCACAAACTACAGTAGCTGAAAGCAGCTTCAGGCTATAGGGATGGATTTTTTTCCTCTGGAAGGTGACTTGGTCTAGGTGATCCTGCTCTGGGGTTGGACTAGATGGGTCTTTCAAGGTCCCTTCCAATCTCTAATGTTCTGTGAATCTGTGAATATAGTACAGCAGCCACTGTAGAAAGTGATGAGTGAGGTAAAAAACAAAAAAGCATGAATAGTCACTGGGCTCCATATTTTAGGAAGGTTTGGAGAGAGTTTATTTTAAATACAAAACTTGCACAGGAAAAACTGTCAGAAAATGTTCCAGTGTTGACTGCAATCATAGTGTTAGTTTTGGTTGGATTTAAACTCAATTTCAATTGGAAAGGGAAAAAGGGTAGTAGTGCACTGACACTGACAAGCGTGATTCAAGGATTCTTCCACATGAGGAAAACACTCCTGAGAAGATAACCTTCATTACATCTTATTCTATAGCTTACAATGCCTTATTCTGAACTCGGGCTCTGAACTAGACCTGAAAATGCTATTATTCTATTGCAAGAGTCTGCAGGAAGAATTAGTTGGGAATAGCTGTTCCATCTTAAATTTAAAAACACTTTTTACACAAAGTAATGACTGTGTATGAAAATTCTAACTGAATCATCTAAAACTGAGCTGTTGCTGTGAACTTTTGTTACAAGACAACATGGGACCATCCACCACCACTATAAATTGGTGAAAGGCTGTTAAGACTTTGCGTGAAGACACTGTGCCCACATTGACAGAGGTTGTGCTAGCGACTAGGTGGGACAATACCAAGAGAACACTCGCTGTACACACTTGGTGTCTATCATATTGCAACGAAACACACAAACTTATGGACCTCCAGAAGAATTTAATAGCACAAAGTGAAACTGTGGACAACTAGAAGTGGATTGCTACTATCTTAATTCTGAAAGTGTTTATGCTGCCATGTAAAAGTCACTTTCTAAAAGAAAATCCAAGGTATTACCAGAAAGATCATGAAAATTGTTGACTTCATTTCATACAGAAGAGTGGGTAAGCACATACTAAAAACCACAGTATTTATGTAAGTGATTGCAGTAATATAGAGACTTTCAACAAACAAACACCTCTGAATTTTTTAACCCAAGTAAAATGGAAGAAGAAACAAAACCAGAGATGGAAGTCCTAATATTTTAAAGAAAGAAGCCGACTCTCTCTTAAGATTCAAAATATGCTGCTTATAAGCCATTCTTTAGTGCTGTTCCTGGCTCCTGACAGAATGAATCTGAAATTTGTATTAAAGTTTTTCTTACGAATCACATCTTTGTTTCGCTTTTTTACGATTATTTGAGTGGCTACTGTCTAATTCCATCCGGTCCGCCCAGGCTGAAAGTCTGTGACTTTCAATACATCTGTGCTCCTCCTTTATAGGTACTTGCAGAGCCACAGTGTCGGCAGTCCTAGTGATGTCTGTGGCTGCCGAGGAAGACTTCTGCTTCTGAGGCACAGCTGCCTTCGGATGGAGCCTGTGCCTGTCATTCCTAAGGGAAGCTGCTGCAGTGAGTCTGCAGACAACAGCAGTTTGAATGTTGGGTTCTTAGCGCCGCTTTAGTGTAACAATTGGGGCCATATAGGAGAAAATAAAGGGTTGACATTATCTTGAATAGCATGCTTTAAAATTCACCAGCTCGGTGCACGTTTGTCATTCCTACCTGCTGACAGGGTGCTGCTGACCTTGTTGTTGTGCAAATGGACATTTGTGTTTTGAATGCTTGGAAATATTTACACTGTTTGTTTGATGGTGACTGGAGAGACTGAGTTCAAAGTAAAAACATATGATGTAACCATAATGAATATTACGCTGTGAACACACTCTGCCTCCTTGTGCTTAAGCTCTCCAAGTGAAAGACCTTTGAAACTAGACCTTTGCTGCAGAGTTTTGAGCAGGTTGTTGTAGGGTATCTTGCAGCTATTTAATTTGCCCTGTGTCCATCATGGCTGAGTGAGGAGCCTTCATACGCTGCTTCACTGTTAACCATGAGGCAGGATGAAAGAACCTCCAGGGCTATGTATGAAACCAAGTATTTCTCAGTTGTGGGAGATGAGACAAAATTAAAGCACTTTTTTATTTATTATGCTATCAGAAACCAGCATTGCTTGTTCCTAATCTCTCTCTATAGAGCATCTTAGCCGAATTGGCCATGTATTTTGGTCTTCAATGCCTGCCAGTGCTGAGGGAAACATATTCTTAATGGAGCACTCACTGAATGTCACAGAAAATCTAAATTCATTGCTGCAGATTCTGAATTATTCATTTGTAGAATCATAGAATCATTAACATTGAAAGAGACCTCCAAGATCATCAAGTCCAACTGTTAACTTCATGTCACCATGCCCACTGAACCATGTTTCCAAGTGCCAAAAACAAAAATGTTGTTAGATTTAATTATTAATTCTAAGTCAAATTAAAACTGTCAGAATGTTTATCAACCAAAGAGTCAACACTTACAGCAAATTCCATTACAAATTTTTGGTGAACACCGTCACATATAACTTAATATAGAGTGATAAATGTCCTAATGGCATTTTGGTCTGATCTACACTACTTAAAGGATGTGTAGCAGACAGAGCATTTTTCAAAATGTCAAAAATCAAACAAAGAATGATGACCTGTATTTGAATAAATTCTGTATAATTAAAATTTACTCTTTTAAGGATGTATAGGACTGTTACAAAGTTGAGAAAAGTACTACTCACTAGTTCAAGATTTGCCAAAGTATTTCCGCTCACATTTCCACTAAGATTAGCAGCAGAGTTCTGAGCAACAGTTTCCTTGAGCAGCCATGAAAAAGTTTGAGACCGTTGAAATAGTTTTCAGATTGGTTCTTCTATTCTGAAAGCACTTTCAGACTGGGATGTAAAAATTGATTCAAATGTTTGTTATTCTCAGTGTCAACTAATGACAGGATGAGGGACAATGGGTATAAGATTGTACAGAAGCGGTTCCACATCAGTATGGGAAGGAACTTCTTCACCATGAGGGTGACAGAGCACTGGAATGGGCTTCCCGGGGGGATTGTGGAGTCTTCTTCTCTGGAGACGTTTAGAACCCGCTTGGATATGTTCCTGTGTGACTTGGTCTAGGTGATCCTTGTGTGGCAGGGCGATTGGACCACAAAATCCTTCGAGGTCCCTTCCAGTTCCTGGATTCTGTGATTCTTTCAATGTTCTATTTGTGCCTCTTTTTTTTGATAAATGCAAAGGACACCTTTGTGGGGTGTTCTGGCAAACCCAAGCAGAAGTAAACAAGCGTGAAATCACTTATTTGGTACGTGTGAAAAGTGGTGAACTAAAACTTGTCAAGCCCCGTAAGAATTACAATCTGTGGAAACAAAGTTTTCTTTTTTTTTGCTTAAGAAATTCAAGTAAAAATGGCCCATGCACTGCAACACCACCAATTTTTAGCCTTTAAGAGTCTAAAAAGTGTGAGAAAACATGTAGCATCCACTTGGAAAGGTGGCAAGACAGCGTGGGTCAGTTATACCTTTTAGTGTGGTGAAGAAGTAGAAAAACCTAGGAAAAAGATTGGCTCATATTCTCATGGTTTTGTATACAAGGCAGTTTAATTAGACTAGAAAAAAGAGTTACTATTTTAACTTTTCAGACCTTCATTACGATTATTTTTCTTTTCCTCTCTCCCTCTTGTGAGTAGTGTACTGCTCTGGTGTTAACATGCACAGCACGATGATTTCATTAAACGATTTACTAAGACCTCATGCATAATCACCTCATTGAAAAATAATGAATAGTAATTTATGTCTTGTCAATTAGTGATGTGCAATAATAAGGGCTGATACTGGGTTAACCCTTACACTCTACCCGAGGTGCTGAATGCAGCTTGCTGAGAGTTGGAAAAGAGCAGCTAGACCACCAGTGGCACACTCGAGAAGGCACTTTGGCTATTGCACATCAGCTACACGGGAAAGCCTCACAGAATTCAGTCTCATGTCATACATCAGTTGTGTATCATTGAGGGATATAAGTTTAGAATTGATTTTATTTATTGATGGTATACAGTTGCCAGTTTAAGGCCATGCTGCACAGCGTCCTTGGCAACTTGGTCTAATGAGAGGTCTCCTTGCCTATTGCAAAGGGATTGTAACTGGATGATCTCTGGTCCCTTCCAATCTAAGCCATTCCATGATTCTGTGGTCTGCTCAGTTGCTTTTAGGTTCCTTAAGACATCTTCCTTAAAGTTCTTCTAGGTAAAGAACTTGTATGAAAAACTATAAGAGTACTTGTCCTGGGAGAGAGAGATGATAGTATTGGACTGGTACAGAAAGGGTAGATTGTTTTTCCTCAGTATTGTATAATTCCCTGCTAAAATGCTAATGAGTCTTTACCAAATGACTTGGCCTAGGTGATCCTGCTCTGGCAGGGGGATTGGTCTAGAAGATCTTTTGAGGTTCCTTCCAATCCCTAACGATTCTATGATTCTATAAATAAACGTATAAAAACCTTGGAAAAATGTTATGAAGCGGTTTAAATTAAAAAGAAAGTAAAGCAAAGATGAATAGGGGCTTCCTGTGGTGAAAGGTCTAGGTGGTCCTGCTCAGGCATGGGGATCAGACTAGATGATCTTTCAAGGTCCCTTCCAATCCCTAATGTTCTGTGATCTCTGATGATGCCTATGTTACGATAGAATATACTAAGTACAAAAAAAATGAGACTGTCATCATTAAGCAAAAGGATATCTTCACAGCAATGAAACAGGATAACTGTCTTACAAGATCCCAGATGAACAAGTGGTACTTTAGCTTGATTCAGCTACTTAACCCAAAGAGAACCTCACAACAACTAGCTACTGAACGAGGGACCACTTGTTATTGCTACTTGCCTATGTCAGGGTTTAAGGAACACTTTGTCTTGGTTTATTTAAGAGCATACTTGAGGACATGCTCAGCCTCCAAAGCCAGCTGTACCAATACTACATGAGCTGAGAGGTAACTCACCCTCAGCTAACATTGACCACACTGACTTTTAATTCTTGCTGGAAAATTGGTCCTGCCAATGGCTTTTGAAAGTAGAAACTGCATAAAACCTTTTCTGAGATATCTTTGAAAGTCCAGTGCTCTCTACTCCAGCACCAGAGATAAAAATTACTAGACTTGTCATGCATCATACCCATTTTGCTGGGGTCAATGGGGACCTTACCAGAGATATATATTTGATTGGACTTTTTATTCCGGTTTATTTTTAATGCAAAAGGCATTAAAAAAGGTGACATTTCTAAAGTGTTCTTGCTAAGCCAGTAAAATTTCATGGTTACTCTGCTACAGCTGATTTGATTGGCACCTCCAGGGAGGCCAGTCAATATTAAACAGTTCTCAGCCTTTTCTTTCCTGTCAGTAGAGGAGAGATTCAAAATGCTTTTGATGGATTCCAAAACTGTTTCCTATGATATTTTATTAACTTCTGCAAACTGTATGAAAACAATTCAAAATATCTCTTAGATAAAACAGCTTTAGCAAGAGCTAAATTAAGTCCCACGATTCAGCAATATCCCATATGGCCCCTCATATGTCACAAAACCTGCCTGGATCTTGAAAGTGAAGGGGACTTTTCTATTTCTCCTGTAGGACTTCTATCTGCATTACAACAAACCAAACACAAGCAAGTTTCTCCTCCTGTCTTTCCAACTCGGAAAGAGGCTATTTTTATGTTTCTATATGCTTACAACACCATTAAATAAATTTAGCACTACTGCTCAGGGTTTTGGGACTCTCTTGACGAGTGTAGGGATGATTCACTGAAGAACTTGGCTTATGAATAATTAAATACATAAAAATCTACTTTCTATGGCAAATGGAGATAAACAGCAGCATCTCAAAACACCTCCTGATACAGTGTCCCATGCCGGCATAAGGTCTTTGAGATACAGATTTCAAATGGAGGACTTGGCACAGCCCTGGTTTGCCACTGGCTGACACCAATAACTTTTTCGTGCATTGATTCTCTGCGCTGTCTTTTGTCAAAGAAGATGCCAGCATAGCTTTCAACTTGATACAGCATGAATGAGGAATAACAAAATTATTCTTAATGTGGGAAATGTGAAGCCATATGGAATCCCTTCTATGGCCTAAACAGCTCTTTTTTGAGGATTTCTTTGGAGATTTCTTATTAAGTAACTTCTAGCATTCACAAAGAGAGAACACCAAATCTCTATGGAAATCAGGCAACAGAACTGAATGGCACTGGGATATGTGGCCAGAAATGGCTCTGTAGTTGCCACCGCAGGCACTTGATACTTCAAAAAGCCACCTGATGCTCCCAAACATAAGGTGATGCTATAGTATCCTGTAGTAAGTCACAGCTGAACGGAACTCATTTGTGCAGTGGTCTGTTGCAGGTGGGGAGGCAGTTGACATGGTAACCCTTGTCTTATGGCCAGGATTTCACTTTTCATCTGAACCTCAACAGTGTATGCAAAAAAACTCACGTACAGAACCAGTTGTAGTTATAACTGGAAAAAGAAAGATGAATATTGCCAATCTTATTTATAAACCCAGACTGCCACCAACATCACACAAAGAAAATGGTTGCTGAGCCATTAGCCAACTAAGTGGAATTTGGAATACGCCAAAGCAACACCAGTTAATGGGCAAACACAAGAAACACACAATTTCTGGGTGGAACACAAACATGGGCTGCGGACCCACTAGTTTTTTATTGCAAAATTTTAGAACTCACCTTTAAGAGCTTCTGATCTGCAGAAACAAACATATAATGGCAATGCACAAACACTATTTACTGGAACTCAAAAATATCTGTATGTTCAAATTTCAAAACCAACTGAAGATATCCATGTAAAATGGCCACAGTTCTTTTATGATGATCCTCCTATTAGTTTTCCACAAAACACACTGTGATCCCTTGTGGTTTTTTCACACTCCATCTTGACACATCCTCTACTGCTGCAGCACCGGCTGAACTACTTGAATTCTCACTACTCTACCTGCAAGCTCTGTTTTGCTCCACTATTTTGCTACTCTGGTGAGGGAAGTGATAATTGTCGAGATCACAAGGGCACCATCTAAAAGCATTGTCACCTTCCAACTCAGAGGCACAAATACACTTGTCCTACATGAACGGCAGAGAGCTTGCTGCCTACACCAGATTTACTACGGAAACAGTTTTATGTTCAAACAGTTGCTATTTAAAGAAAATACTAGTTATTAAACAAGATATTCTTAGAAAGCACAGCAGATTTATTTGATTAATGAATTCATTAATCTCAGACATTTAACCAATCTGTCTTTGGCGTCATTTTTAATGCAACCAATTACACAACCACAATTTTCCCTGTGGACAGCCGAACTAGCCATTAGCTCAGACTGTCCAAACTAATGTTGATTCTGCAGTCCCCACTGTTATTCTCTCCAGTGCTCCCTTTCTTAGCCCAGTTTTTTAGATAGGGAGATGCTTTTTCTGTCTGTCCTTTTTCCAAGCATTCTTTAACGCTGATTCGCCTTCCTGTGTTTCTGACAACAAAAAAGAAATAACTTTTCTAGACTCTCTATATTTTGGCTAAGATAATCGGGATGCTCGGTAAGGAAGCCTGCTTGGCAAGGTAGTTCTTCAACATGTTACAGGAAGCAACACCTCAGGCTAGTAGATCTTTTTATCTGCAAGAACAATGATTACTTCATTTGAGAGAAATGGCTGTTCCTAAGGCTACCAAGAATCATTTGCTGATTGATAAGGGAGGGGATCACTATAATCTGAGTTATTTTGCTGATTACAGGACTGAAACCATCATTTAAAGAGCTTTCTGGCAGGAAGCTCTATTTCAAGAGTTCTATCAATTTTGATTTTCTCAGCAGGGTTGTAAGTGGGCTACTTCACACCAAAAGAAAACAGGAGAACAGCTTGCCACTAGATATCTATCATTTAAAAAGAATGCAGGAGAAAGAAGCGTGTGTTATTCTAGCTTGAGTAGATTTTCACCACCCTGAAGATCCCTCATCACAGAATGGCAGAACATTAGGGATTGGAAGGGACCTCAAAAGATCATCTAGTCCAATCCCCCCGGCAGAGCAGGACCACCTAGACCAAGGCGCACAGGAACACTTCCAGGCTGGTTCAAAAGCATATTTTGCTGCCGAGGCTTTTCACTGCTCTGCAGTCAAAGAACTGTAGTGCAGCTGCTGCTGCTTTCGTATTTCTTTTTGAGGACAGTGCCACATCTTTCTCAGCATTAAGACCTAGAAACTGCCTTACTCTGGAGAAAAGAACTTTTATGCAGATAAACACTACGTGGACAGAAAGAACTGGAAAACAAATCTGAGGATGATGTTTGCTTATAAAACAAGTGAGAGCTTTATGTGCATGAGTAATACAGGAAAAATATTCCGTGACATAATCAGGACTGTGTGGAAGGGGAAAAACCAGGAGCGAGGTCTGAAATGCAAAGCAGGAAAGCGTTTTGAGAGTGGCACGGAGGGATAAACTGCTTCACCACTTGGTGTCACTCTTAACTCACGCTTGGGGCAGCTCTCCGCGGCAGCAGGAGAGGTGGTTAACAGTGAAGAAAGCTGACAGGCTGGGGAGGATTTCACTAGCTGTGTTCTGGAGACAAAATTCACATGCTCAGAGGTTCAGATTGCCCGAACTGTTCTCTACAGGTTGCATGTCAGAGACACGTTTGCAAGGATTTGCTGTCTCCGAGATAGACAACGACCGTTCACACTCCCTGTTGTGTGCAAAACACAACCGGTTAAACCACTCTAGTTCCTAACGCATTTGGCAAATGGAAGAACCCCACAGTAGCTATCTTTGTGCGCTGTTATCACCAGAAACTAACTTGTTTGAAAAACTGTCACAAAACCCCTGCCTTAGATGCTCTGTGACTGACTGAATTACAGTGCCTTACTTGCAGGATTGGGCTTCTTAGATGAGCAACCTGTAAGCGAACTGGTTTTAGTACTTCGCACAATAGAAACCTTGAAAACTAAACTGGTAGTTGACTTCTACAGTTTTTTAGGCCATGCTGGTAGAATAATGTGACTAGATCATACAAATGCTGACAAATGCAAGCAGCACTCTACTCCATGCCAACAAGCATCAGGCAAACCCATCACGGCTGCCTCAGTCATCTTGTTGAGCCTTTGCACAGGATATTGCCTTACAATGCAGCTGGGGGGGAGATCACTGATTCCACCACGAATACATTTCCCCCAGCTTTATGTTACCAACAGCATTTGGATTTCATTAGCATCACTGGGACTGAGATAACTTCATTTCTCAGCAGGAACGTTACTGACAATGCACACTTCTGTTGGCTTTGCTGATGGGACGAAGACAGTATAACGGGTGGAAGGGAAGGAGCAACGCTGACCTGGTCACAAACTCCTTGGAAACAAGGCAGACAGCACATTGCAGCCTCTTTTCTAGTTTCCAGGGAATTGACTTTTGTGTTTAGACTCAAAGAATTCAGAAAAGCAGTATATTTATATTATAGTGTGGCACATTAATGAGATCTTCAGCAACAACACTCCAGGATTTCCAATACTTGAGTGTTAATAAGAAAAAAATGTAATGAAAAAACACTACAGGTGTCCTCTGCTGGCTTCTTGTTTGCTGGCAATGCTCCTGGTGTTGGTTGTTTGGAAAGTGTATCGGCATGTCCTGAGGTAGATGGAGAAAAAAAAGCACACCAGAGAACTGCAGGAACTGCCTAACACTGCTCTCTGCTTCTCTCTGGTTTTCCACAAACCTGGTTTTTTAAGCAATATCAAACGCAAGTTCTTCTAGGCGGTCTTTGAAGAGGACACTAATGTGGTTTTTGCTTTAATGTCTTGACATTGAAAAACTCCATGATGGCTAGAAATGTTTTTCTGTCTGCAAGACAGAAAGGCTGAGTCTGGAACCTAATTTACTCGAATGCTTTTTAGCTCTTCATCACTCTTAATCTACAGAATAATTTTTTCTTTCTTTTTCAAGGTATTTCTGTACATTCTGCATCTTTTCTGCCCTAAAAGGAGAAGAGCATTTGACCTCTCTTTTTTTCCCCCCCATCACCCCAATATCTTTTAAAATGCTTCCTTTCACGTGACTCTGGGCACCACATGCACTCATTTTTCCTCATATTAACAACGTGACACGAGTTAATCAGAGCAGCATCAGTGGCAGCTCACCGAGTGAAATGCAAAGCGGTACAGATCACGCCACTCTCCACTTCAGTGGGCACGTTCTCCCTCAGTGGTACTTCTACTCTAAATTCAGTATTTTGTAAACTCTCCTACCAGTCTTTCTCAGTAATACTTCCCTTAACTTACTTCATCTACAGATTTTTCACGTGTGAGTTTAAAATGGACTGCAGACACAATGAATTGATTTGTTTGATGTTACACAAGACTTCAGTGAGTTAGCCAAGAAAACAGGCAGAAGCCTACTCAGTGACAGGCTACACCACCACCATCCTTTTAAACTTCATTGGCTACCTTAGACCCCTGTATAGATTTTCACAGTTCAGGTTCAGTACTGATTCTGACTATGATCCTGGAATAAATCCAGTTGAGAGCTGCAGTCAGCAATTCACATTTCTGGACCCAGCAAGGATGAAAGCTGCGGTGACCCGAGTGATACGTTACAACCATCAAGGAGAGCTCTAACACACATACTGGACAACATACTGGGGTCCATCCATTGCCACAGGTCACCACCCTCTAAGATGAAGTTCTATTCACACTACATTTGTAAAGTATGAGGTGACATATGATGACTTAAGATGTGGAATAAGTGCTACTGGTTTGATTATTTCACCTACAGAAATAAACTGAAGCTGCAGAAGGGCCTAAGGGATGGTGGTAAAGAAAGTGAAGCAAGCATCCAGGTCTGTAGTATCGTGAAATAAATCCTAAGCACCTAATATTAATGGCAGTATTTTGGGTTAGGCTAAGATACTGCAGCTTGATAGGGTATTTTTTGAGACTTAATTATATAACTTTGGGGATTTATTCATATAACCTTGTTTATTTTAATATAGTCTCAATAATCTGTCTTAATGAATTCAAACAAGTATTTGGCAGGTGGCAGTAAGTTTCACTTAAGTGCTCAGTTAAATATATTAACCAATTATATTCTCAAGAAATAGATTTTTCCAATTTTTTGTAGAAAGTAGCAAGATATAATTAGCAAGACTTATCGATAAACTTAGAGTATATTCAGAGTGTGAGAGAAAGTAGTCTTGTAACTCAATGGTCAAGATGTTGTCACGAAAACCCAAGACAGAGGATATGGCTAAATCTATGTTGTTCCAGACAAAGATCCATGAGACCCACAGAAACTACTAAGAGACTATCCTGCATACGTAAGTTTCTTCTTTCAGGAAGATGATACCGATGTGCTTGTGCTGATGCCTGCAAAGATATATGTAGTTCAAAGAGAAGAAATTGATATTCCCCCTCCTTGGTCAAAGTTATACCCTGGGTTTTGTGTATTTTATGTCAGTTATGAAGCATGACTGCAATTACAGCACATTTAGGTGTTCCAGTAGCATCCTATTAGTACTTTATACATGACTCTGTGATAGAATACTTGAAATCCTTCATAGCTTTGTTCTACTAATGTAATTTCTCTTTTTCAATTGTTTTTCTATGTAGAACAGAAAGTTCTTTAAGAAAGCAGTAAAATGAGGGATATTAGTGACTGCATATACTTAAAGGAAAAGTACCCAGTCAATAGAAACGTATTAACTGGTGGGTATCACGCAACGATAATCCTTTTGCCAATATGTTACAGTTTTATGAACCATTTTCTTTTTGTTTATGTGGAAAGACTTTAGTATTCAGTCAGACAGACTAGCGTACACCTACACTTTATACCTTCCGTATAACTGCCTTGTTCCGAACACATTGGCAGAGCATTATTGCTTTGCATGCTCCAGACAACCAAACATTGCTTAAGTAACTTTAAAACAATGTAAAAGAATAAGATTTATTATGAGGTTGAAATCATAAAGAGAGAGGGGGATCATATGTATTAGATATTTTCTCCCTTAAACAGGAAAGATGGATTGATAAAAGCTATTAAAAACTTGAATTAATGCATATTTTATAGACTCTACAGCATTAAGGGGAAGATTAAACTTAAAGGTGGCCATTTCAGGCTTTATGTAGCACTTTATAATTTTATTTTCATCCCTTGAAGTAATGTGGGTGTAATGCCAGCAGACCAATTATGGCACCAGAATGAAGGAACCAACTATAGAAGCTTTGCTTAAGATGCAAAACTGCAGAGGCACCTTCTCATTAGAATTCACTGTTTTGACACCATACACAGAAAATACCATCTTTTTACAGGAAATACTTTTTCTTCCTTAAAAGTTGACTATTTTGGTAGGTTTCAAGAGGCATTAAAATTCTGTACTAACATTGAGAATGAGAGAATAACAGGATCAGTTACTATATTTTAATGGACTTTAATAGGATATGAAACATTGCAGAGCTGAGGAAGCCCACCATGTGAAAAAATTAGATCTATATAAAAATCACTGAAATTCACAAAACTAAAAGGCAGTTCCCATGGTGTCCTGGGACAGTGTGAAGTCTTTGAATCCCACATGTTCTATATTTGAAAGCAGATTGTCTACTTTCAAATCTAAGTCTCTACTTTTCTGCAAGTCATTCAGAAACTAGAAACAGTGTGGGGAAGCCAAGAGGTATGGAACGGAAGAAAGCCCGGGCCAATCCTAGATACCTCTTGCAGTTAGAAAATCAAGGAAGGAAGGAAGGAATAAAATAGAAGAAAATTTCTAAAGAAAAAGCCATTTAAGCAATTCACAAAACTTCCAACCACTCACTCTTACAGAGTTCAATATATTTGCATTTAATAGACTTGTGAGGTCCCAGAGAAAGACCCTAAGAGATGTGATTGATCAGTTTTCCATTTCCAAAAGGGAGCTACATAAAAGTGCCTGATCACAGAAGGAATCCTTTATTTTGTTATGGAGACTTAATTAAAAGGCAAAATGTTCTAGGTGTACAAAGGTTGTTTACCAGGAGTACAATACTATAGACTTGGAGAAAATGCACATTAGTTATTAAAAGATTTTTAGAAAGAATAGTAGATCGATATAATGAAAAAGCAAGGAAAATGACACTATTAGAAAGGTTGTGTTTAGGTTTTTAATGTTTCTGTATGTGAATATAACTCAGATAGACATAAAAAAAAGAACAGGAAGACTAAAAACACCGTGTAACGTGCTAACAGCATGAAACCTAAGACTAGCTTCTTTCAAACATGCCAGAAGCAGGGATGCTGCCTGAGATTCTGTGGGGCCAGTACACCTTTACAGTGAAAAGTCATGTAAAAGTCAAGGAGATTAATTATTTCTCCTACACTTGTCAAAAAAAAGAGTTTAGTTAAGTTATATTACAAATGTCCTTTATGATGGACCCGTCAGATGGACCATCTCAAATCTAAGTGTCAGTAGATCAAATTTAGGAAAAAATTGTTAAAATGAATAAGCAACAAATTCCCAAGACCAAATGATATTCAGTAGGATGTACTAAAGGCAGTCAGGTATGAAATTACTGTAAAATTGTAATATGTAACCTTTTGCTTTTAATTACCTTGGTGCCAGGAATATGGAGATGGCTAATGTGACACCAAGGTTTCGAGTTCTTAAGGGATTTGGAGAACTACAGGCTAATAAGCTAAGTACAAAGAGTTTCAGACCGATCTCATGACATCACAGGATAAAGCTACAACAGGACACATAACATCTAGAGTATACACACCTGGGATAACAACTGTAACTTTAGACACGGAAGGGAGACTCTGAATTGCACGGCATTTTGCATACGTATTTTTGCTGAGCATTTCAGAAAGCTTTCACTTGATGTCTGATGCTAACCATGTTTTCTGAGACTTCTGGGGTTTTGTGAAACAAACTCCCAACTTTCCAGCAACCTCTGATCAGTGTTTCAGAATCAAATTTAGAAAATAAAATAAACTGAAAAACTTTTCAAGTAATGTTTAAATCTTTACATATTGGACTAAGTTGTATCCTTCGTAACTGAGAATGCAGTTGTATTTTATTTCCTTCACTAAATAAATTTTCCTCATTTGCAGTCTTCAATCTCAGCCGTGTTATATTGTTCAGATTATTTATCAATGAGCAAAGTTTTTATTTTGTTAATGAAACAACAGAGCCCAGACCTAGCTAGTAGGTGTGTCTGTACATAAACCCTCTTAGCCAGCGACTACATGTTAACTTCCCTGTTAACTTTTCAGTTCTATGAATGATGGGAACCACTGAACTGGGTGAAAGCGTATGATGCTCAGAACAGTGTCTTGATCTAAGAATATGTACATAAATAAAGAATACTTAATTTGTGCAAAGTAGGAGGAAGACTTAATTGCCTAAAAATGAGACTGTCAGCTATTTCAAAGCTGTTTTGTAAAAACTGGTTAGCAGAGAGACTGACAGCGGAGATTAGATTTTTATGAAGAGAAGCTTTTATACTGTCTTCTGCATTAATTTTGCATATTTATAATGTAATGCACTTGAATACACAGCAAAGAAGATAAAAAAGGCAGGTCCATGCAGAGTGCATTGGGATAGTCTCCTAGCCACTGGTGAGTAAACCACTACACTTTCCTGTGCCTCTGACAGCAGCTTAGCGTGCGTTTGCAGTGTAACCTAGTCCAGTGGAGAAGCTAACTTGACTGGGTGCACCCAAACATCCATGAATCCCATCTTGTCACAGAATCACAGAATGTTAGGGATTGAAAGGGACTTCAAAAGGTCATCTTGTCCAATCCCCTCACCGTAGCATGATCACTTGGATCCAGTCACACAGGAACACATCCAGGTGGGTTCTAAACACCTCCAGAGAAGGAGACTCCACGCACTCCCTGGGCAGCCTGTTCCAGTGCTCTGTCACTCTCACTGGGAAGAAGTTCCTTCTCATATCGATGTGGAACCTCCTGTGTTCTAGCTCACACCCACTGCCCCTATCATTAGATGACACTGCGCAGAGCCTGACTCTGTCTTCCTGACACCCATCCTTCACATATTTATAAACATTAATGAGGTCACCCCTCAGTCTCTTTCTCTCCAAACTAAAAAGACCTCTCTGAGAGCTCTCTCAGCCTTTCCTCATCAGGGAGATGTCCCAGTCCCTTCATCATCTTCATGTCACTGGTGTAAAAAGAATGGTATTGCTACAGTAGTAGCCATGGCAACAGTACTGTAATAAATAATGAGAAAATTAAGCAAATGGTGGCACAAGGAACTGAGAAAGATTGGCTTTACAAGAAAATGGGCTTTCCTTTGTATTTGTCTCTTTTTTAAAGCACAATATCTTCCTGTTCGTGGATCAGAAGTAGTGTTTTTCAGGAAGTATTTGAAGACAGAAGGATCACTTTATCTACAAGCAGAATGCCTCCCTCTCTGAAGTAGAGCACAGTAAGTGATTAACCAACACAACACAGCTTTTTATGGTGGGAAACGAAGAACATAATCAGCAAATAATGCAAATTACTGCTAATCAAATAAATTAATTCATCTCCCATGATTAGTAAAGAATTCATTCCATCTGCAAAGTGTTGTCTGTAGCAAATTCAACCCAAGAATATACAGCCTGATCACCAAAGTTTGTAAATAACTTTGCAGCTGAAGTATGTTGTTCAACTAGTGAAGATGTGGTTCAGTTGCCAAAATACTTCACAATATCCACAGCTGAGATATGGAGGAGCTCAGAGAAACAGGTGCCCGGATCTGTGACAAATTAAACGAAATCAGGAGTGTATTCATCTTCACTAAGAGTGCACACAAAAAAAGAATCATAAATAATGCCACTCAGTGAGCAAAACACACAACTGTACGGCTGGGGAAAGTTGTAAATGTAAGAATGCGTCTTAGACACAGAGGGAACTTGGTCGTTGACTAGTGGCCATAGTATTTGGCAAGTTACTAGAGGTGGCTGTGCCTGGAAGACAACACACTTGGCAGGGAGTAGTACTGAACTAGGAAAAACATGCAGCTTCAATGTGTTTTCCCTTCCATACTTTCCTTTGTCACTAACAGCAAGCTCCAGTGACACATGGTGAGACTGTGGCTTATGATCCTGTAGCACAGAACTTTTCGGTTTGGAGACAAGATTGGGATTGAAGTAGCATTTGTTGAGGGGTCTTCTTGTGACATGGTACGTTACCTCTGGATGTGAGCTACACTGACTGTGGTTATGACAGGGACCGTTCCTGTTATTTTCCTATCTTGAGTTAGAGATGACTCTCCAGGGGCAGGCTCACATTCAATAGTGCTGCTTAGGTTGGCCTACATATTTAACCTCTGTATTTTGCCATCAGTAAAGGAAAGAGTCAAACTGGAAATTACTGTGGCTAAAGAACAAAGCCCTTAACCTTTCCACCTTCTTTCAACCAGACTCTAGAGTCCTGCTCATTTACTGCTCAGCAACAGTAACAGCCTTGGGAATGGGCAGTGGTGGGGTAGGGGTGTGTGACAAGGTTTGCTGGTGCTTCTTCTGCAAGATATACATGAGGCAGTATGGCTTCACCCAATTCTGAGGTCTCAAAAAAGGGAAGGTTGAGTTCCATCTAGAGCTGCTAAGAAGAGCCACAATCTTGGTGGTGTTCAGAGTCAATCAGAAAAGCTGGAACTGAGTGAATTGTAAGCATCACCACAGTACCATTTGTTCGCAAGACTCTTGTAGGCACAAAGTCTTTATTGCTACCTATACAATTTTAAGAATTGAGAACAAGACACGATCTCAAAATAGATTCTATATACTTCTATGCAGTTTCCCACATTTTAGCTTTGAATTCTGCCAAAAAAGGGAACAGGACCGTAGAAATCTTTCTCTAAGCGATAAGCTTGCTTACCGTGTTACTATTTGAACTTTTGTTTGATGTCACACTTTCAACCCGCTGCATCAAAAATGTTTTCAATAATCCCTAAATATAGATGTTTAAAGACACCTGAAAACACGATGTGCTAGAAAGTCAACCAAAAGTTATAATGCACACACATGTTGTTTCATCTGTAAATACTACTTGCCTTGATGTAAGTAACAACCACCTTCCTACAACCTTAACAATTACGCTAGAACTCAATTATTTTCCTTTCAGTTCTTTCTCACAATCCACTCTGATTCTTGAATTAGAGTGACATTTAGCTCTCTAAAGGTGGTCTTACTAAAATCTCCACTCGTATTTTGTTTCCTATTCATACTACTCTTGGAAGTACAAAGTTAGCATGGCAAATGCATCTTGACGTACAGAAAGCAAGTGGTTTCCGCACAAAATCTAGCAATAAAGATTTTTAACAAGACAGTTGATATTTGCTAAGCACAAAAAGAAAAGTAACTGGAAAACTTTCCTCTCACAGAAGGCATTTAGAAGACAAATCTCTTAACGTTAGGATGGTCACATGCATTCATCTATCACCACGCTCCACTACCTCAATGCGCCGAGACACGGTTGGTAAATAGGATGGCACAAAACTCACAATTTTTCTTTTTAAGAAGGAAGATCACGGCCATTTTAAAGGGAAGCCCAGTCACCACTGAAATAAACCAACACATCCCTCTTTTCTCCAGTTTTTCATTTCATGTGTTTAGCAATTACGAGGCACTAACAACATGCTGTACCATAAGTACAGACTAAAAGTACACACAGAAGTTCTAACTAGAATCTAGTGGAATTTACTCGTTTCATAACTTTGCAAGAACACTGATGTTTCCCACTTGGCCAAAACAATGCATAGTCTACTGGAGAGTGTCAGACATAAGCAATTCAAGATTTCACTATCCCCCTTNTGTTGCCCTACGCTGAACTCTCTCCAGAAGCTCCACATCCCTCTTGTACTGAGGAGCCCAGAACTGGACACAATACTCCAGGTGTGGTCTCACCAGGGCAGAGTAGAGGGGGAGAAGAACCTCTCTTGATCTGCTAACCACCCCTCTTCTAATCCACCCCAGGATGCTGTTGGCCTTCTTGGCCACAAGAGCACAAGAGCACATTGCTGGCTCATAGTCATCTTGTTGTCCACCAGGACCCCCAAGTCCCTTTCCCCTACACTACACTCTAACAGGTCAGTCCCCAGCCTATACTGGTACCTAGGGTTGTTCTTGCCCAGATGCAAGACTCTGCACTTACTCTTGTTATAGCTCATTAGATTTTTCTCTGCCCAGTTCTCTAGCCTGTCCAGATCTCGCTGAATGGCAGCACAGTCTGCGGGGGTGTCAGCGAATCATTGAGAATCATTGAGGCTGGAAAAGATCTCTAAGATCATTGAGTCCAATCTATGACCTAACATCACCACAACCTAGACCAGAGCACTAAGTGCTACATTCAGTCTTTTCTTAAACACCTCCAGGGATGGGGACTCCACCACTGCCCTGGGCAGTCCATTCCAATGTCTAATCATCCATTCCATGAGGAAGTGCTTCCTAACATCCAACCTAAACCTTCCCTTGCACAGCTTCAGGCCTTGCCCTCTTGTGCTATCACTGGCTGCCTGAGAGAAGAGCCCAATCTCCACTTGACTGTAAGTTCCCTTCAGGTAGTTATAAAAGTGGTAAGGTCTCCCCTGAGAGTCCCCTTCTCCAGACTATATGTTCTCAGCTCCCTCAGCCTCTTCTCATAAGACTTTCACTCTAGTCCCTTCCCCAGCCTCACTGCTCTCCTTTTGGAGCCATTCCAGCACCTCAACATTTTTCTTGAAATGAGTGGTCCAGAACTGCCTCAGTACTTGAGGTGAGGCCTCAGCATTGCCAAGTACAGTAGGACAATTATGTCCCTAGTCCTGTTGGTCACACTACTCCTGATACAAGCCAGGATTGCACTGCCGTGCCAAAGGCTTCCCTCTTCATATTCTTCCTTTTTAACTATGAGTTGCCATGTTATTTCTCTATTTTTGTCTAAAGAGAGATGTGAGTAATATATTTAGAGGGTTTTTTTTTAAATGTTGTAGCAATAAAATACCTGGAGGGACTTTCCCCTCCAGTTCAAAAAGCCAAAACAAACTATCAAATTAAATGATAATGAATTCACTCTTCATTCATCCTAAAAAAGCAGAATACCCCCAAATCAGTCTGTTAAGAAATCAGATCAAATAAATTATAGCTATTGTGAAATTATCATTAATCATGCTTATTTTAGGAACCTGGTGCAAAAAAGACCCCTGGTACTCAATTAGTAAGACAGCAATAACAATAATTATCTGTACATAAACAGGTTACAATTTACCTAGGGGAAAAAAAACCTCAAAGAAATAGCTGAGGATTGAACAAAAGTGTTTTGTAGCCCAGATTCCACAGTGAACTACAAGTTCACTAATCAAAACTATTCTGTTACCTGAACTGTGGTGGTATTTTCTGCTACTGAAAATATAATCAAAAGTTCAGTGTGATGAACTATCCCAACAAGCTTTGACAGAGGATGTTGTAGTGCAAAGGTTGCATAGCAAAACGTTGCACACACAGTATTTTCTAGAACAGCTATGTATTTACTACGTGAGCATACCAGGCTGCCTGTATATTATTCACTATGTGATACAGAGCCTGCAACATACACTGTAGGACATCTAGACACAGGAGGGAATCCACACTGTTGTTTTTATTTAGAGCTGCATAAAACAGTTTGACTTGAAACATCTGGGATTGTCTACCTAATGGATTCAAATGGGCATTCAACTCGATGGCTGATGCTGCTAATGAAGATGATGGTTTTATCACTTGGGTCCTAGTACAGCGTAGTTATGATAAAACTGTGACCAGGAAAAAAGCAGCAGTATTCAGGACAGCCATTCGCTGCTGATTGGTGAAACAATAGCCATTCCAAAGCCTGTGATACCCATTTCCCAATTATTTTTCCTTTGGATAAAGATAAAATTCTTTAGACCCACAACTACAAATCTGCCACGGTCTTAGGTCAGGGTGCATGATGTGATCCTGATGAGGTCATGAACTGATGTGCACCTTCACTGACTGCAAAGCAATTTATGCCCTTCATGAGGGTTTAGAAATTGGAGAGATTAGAGCTTAGTTACCTTGTAAGTGCTACAGAGAAGCTTTAGAAACATGTCAGATATCATTCAGAGGTGCCAGCTTTCCTAAAAAATAATAATACAATGAATTTACTAGTCTTCTAGAACTGAATCTCCTAAACTGGATATCACCAAGGGGAAATAAAGATCTACTTCCAAATGAAAAGCTAGGAATTCTAGACAAAGCTTTACAGATATGGCATCATTAGGCATGTTTGGTGCTATTAGCCTTTAGATTGTGAATTTTATGGTTTACAATCTTGTTGTTAAACTAATAACAAGATTCTAAACAGATTAACATTTGAATCATGAATATTAATGTAAAGAGTAAAAACAGGAAATAAAATTAATACTGAAGTGACATCAGTTTGATAGCATCCACCTTTTTGATCTACAGTAATCATAAAATAAAAGCATACCTGGTATATAATTCATGGTTAATGGTTAGACTTTATATTCTTGAAGATCTCTTACAACTAAAGAGATTCTGTGATTCTGTGATAAAGGCATAATTGATATTTATATTAGTATTTAAACTTGAATAATCAGAAGCTAGAATTTTTGTGGGAAGTTAATGTTTTTTGATTTATAATTGTTACAAGTTGCTGGCTTTAAATTTTAATTTCTACATTCCATAGAATCATTGAACAGATTGGGCTGGAATGGATCTCCAAAGTCCACCTATTCCAAGCTCCCTGCACCAAGTAGGGGTAACACTAACTAGGTGAAATTGTCCAGCGCCCCATCAAGCCTGGACCTTGAATGTCTCCAGGGATAGGGCCTCCACCACCTTCCCTAGGCGACCTGTTCCCACGATCCACCACTCTTAAAGACCATTTTCCCTAAGGTCCAACCTAAATCTATCCTTTCCTAACTTAAAAATAGTGTTTAGCTGACATTATTGCTATCGTCATCTTTGCTTTATAGTATTCAGTCCAGAAAAGAATTTAACACTCTGGTTTCAAGTGTTTCAATATCTTCATAACTTTACTGTCACTGTTGAGTCCTGAGTCTTTCTAAATATAATATATTGGTGGGTAAAGTAGTATAAAATACTGTGGCTCAGGAACCAGACCTATTATTTGTAGTATAATGAAGCTTACCCTGGACACCGAAGAGCTTAGGTATTTGACTGAAGTGTACTTTAATGCTGTAATAATTGAAGAGAATCATTATAACAGAGGTAGAAAAACACAGTCACAAACACAAATGCATACAGAATCTGTGACTTCCAGTAAGAGGTGCCTGTGGCCACATAAACACAGAGCCACTGAATGAAATGGCCCTCATACATGTGGGTATTTAGTGTATATTTCTGTGACTAATTAATTTTTCATGTTCACCCGTCACGTAAGGCTTTAAACTTCATGTGTGCTTCAAGTCCTATTTTTTATGGTATCTCCAAAAGACAGAATCCAGCCTTTTCAGGATTCTCTAGGGTAATTTCCATTCAAAACCATTACTATTCAATGGCAATAATAATGTAAGGGGCCAGAGATCACTCACTGCCGGCTCCACTGCTACTGAACTCATGCCAGTCATGAGTACTACAGATGTTTATTCTATCAACAGATGGAAACTTCACGGGTCATTTTTTCTCCTTTCCAAGGGCAAATGTCAGTTGGTTTGAGGCTTGAAAACTTGTTTTCTTGTCACCAGGTCAAAATTCTGACCTAATCAGTAACAGCGACATTTTAGGTTAGATGTTGGGGACTCTTTTGATGCTTTACTTGCTAACTCAAGAATGTGGCCATGAAGCCAGGGAAATACTCCTTTTCCCTTTTAGATTCAGGCTCCATCTTGCATACTCTACATGAAGGCTTTGCAAAGCACAGGGTTTTTTTTTTTAGCAGATGCCATTTCACTTTTATGTTTGGGAACAGTTTCAATGGTCCATGGATGAACCATACAAACTGAAAGAGACTCTAAATAATTCTATGGTACATAAGGAACGACACAAACAACTCTGTTCTAACATATATTAAAATGTAGAGTAAGGTACACATTCAGTATGCTCAACACAAGTGTAGCAGCATTCCTCCTTTACTTCATCACTGCGGTGTTAAAATCAGAGAAGCACATTTCAGAGAAAAGTTATTTTTTTCCAAATGTACAAAGATAAGAAACCTGATAGAAATCACAGCTCAAGGGTTCAGAGATCAAATGACTGGCCAGTTGACTGTAACTGATCAAAATGAAACTAGCTCAAAAATCTTCCCGTATTGAATAGGCTGCCAGAAGTCATTGGACATTGTGTATGCAGTGCTACTTGTCACAAACACTGCTGTGTCTCTGAGCGTGTCATGTACTGCATAAAAAGAAGGAAATGGATAAAGAGAGGCTTAAGGTCCACTTCATCAGCTTTTTAGACAACTCTGAAATTGAGGATACTAAAATTAGCACACTGCTAACATGCCTCCAGTCTACTTGGAGCAGCAGTCATTTGAAGTGAAATGCTCTTCTATATGCTCATGCAGTCCATGGTTTCTCTGCAAAGGAACTGAGGTTTCAAAAGAAGGAAAAAAAAACCCACCCTTTTTTCACCCCCATGACTTATAACAAGATATCTCATAATTGACAGATTTATTTTGTGCACACATGTATCCTTCTGATCTGAAAGGACAATGAAGTTAAATTTATCATGCTTTACTTCCTTTGATCCCATAAAATGACAAACTATTAGAAAAACTAGATTCACAGAACATTAGGGACTGGAAGGGACCTTGAAAGATCATCTAGTCCAATTCCCTTCCCAGAGCAGGATCCCCTAGACCAAGTCACACAAACATATCCAGGTGGGATTTAAATGTCTCCAGAGAAGGAGACTCCACAACCTTCCTTGGGCAGCCTATTCCAGTGCTCTGTCACCCTCACCGTGAAGAAGTTCTTTCTCACGTAATAGGGTTGATATTTGTCTTAGATACTTCTTAGGATATCCATCTTACCAGCGTCAGGGTTTTAAATAATAAGGTACCAGTAAATCTCATATAAAGTAGGGTGGTTTCCTCCGTATTATGAGGAGAATGAAGATAAAGGGAACAGAAGGATGGACACAGAGGAAAGACGGAGGGATTGGACTAAATGATCTTTCGAGGTCCCTTCCAGTCCCTGATGGTCTGTGATTCTATGAGACTACAAAATGTTCTCTGCAAACCTGTAGATCAGTAAAAGCAAATGTGCTGGTAATAAACTCTGCTCTGCTTCATGGGTGGACAGCAACTGGGCAGCCTGTTACAGAGCTCTGTCACCCTTGTTGTGAGGAAGTTCCTTCTTAGATTGATGTGGAACCTCCTGTGTTCCAGCCTACACCAATTGCTCCTTGTCGTATCCTTTTACTAGGGCACAGTTGATAAGAATTACAAATCTGTAAATACTGGCCTGTGCAAGCAAGATCCTTCAGAACAGAATTAAAGCTGCTTCCACGTTTTCACCCTGAAACATGAAAGCTGTATTTACAGTTATGTTTCTGTGCTGCAGATTTACTACCTGATCCCAGGGCCTGAATAACAGCCAGGTTTTATTCATGGAGCTGTTTGGATTTGGTAGGCATGTCAGCTTTTGAAAGCTATGCACCACTGCCTGTTTCCAGAGGCATTTCGTTATCCTACCTACCACTCACCTGCTGTTGAACCTCGGAAAAGTTGCTATGTACCCTTAGTTTTGCCCTTTTCTAGAAAAGGGAATATCATTGCTAATCAGCACAGCGCTTCAGGATCCTGCAGTTCATTGGCCAGGGGTGAAACAGTAGTGTTATTACTGCAGCAAAGCCATATATGCTACTGTGTGCCTGGTGCTTTACTGAGTTGTCTAAATAATCTATGCACTGAGAATTAAACTTGAGCCCAGTCTTAAACCTTTAATGTCATACTAATTAAAAAGCCAGTATTTGTGTAAAGAACCATCCCTTAAGAGAAAAGGTTTATAGGACTAGGCTTTTATTGTAAGGAATAAACCACTGAAAAACTGCTTTTCTGTTTTCAGGAAGGTCATGGCTAGACATAAAATGTACATTTATGTGCATGGGTATAGATTTTGAAATAATGTTTCTGATGATGAATTGTACAGTTGCCATAGGCCTTTTCAACAGCATGTTCAATCCCAGGTATACATTAAGGTCACCGAGAAATTGCAATACTTGTGTACAGCTGGGTTGCCAACAGTCTGAATATTACTGTGTTTCAAATTTTTTCAAATTATTCATTAAGAAATTTTTAGGACAGTTCTTCTATGCACTCTAACTTTAACTTTGCCCTGTATTTAACAACAGAATATCATTCCACATTCAAATATGCGAAGAGTAATCTTTCTCTTTAGAAACCCCCATCCCATTACAATTTCAAAGTAAATGTTCACATTATTTGCTTTCCAAATTTTGGGTTAAATGGCTATGTTTTTATCTTTTGTGTCTTAACATTTTTCCTGAATAAATCTAATTCTGTTGTCATAGTCCGTAAAACGTGCAACAGCTGATGTTCTAGTCTAAAGACAAAGGTACCAATATGAAGGGTAGGTGTAAGGAGGATGGAGCCCAACTCTTCTCAATGACATCTAATGATAGGACAAGGGGCACTGGGTGTCAGCTGGAACAGAGGAGGTTCCACATCAATATGAGAAGGAACTTCTTCCCAGTGAGGGTGACAGAGCCCTGGAACAGGCTGCCCAGGGAAGGTTGTGGAGTCTCCTTCTCTGGAGATGTTTAAAACCTGCCTGGACGTGTTCCTGTGTGACTTGATCTAGGTGATCCTGCTGTGGAGGGGGAATTGGACTGGATGATCTTTCGAGGTCTTTTCCAATATATATTCCCTAATATTCTATGATTCAGAAGGTACTTAAGACTACAAGTCTCTCAGAGCCAAAATCAAAGGCATGGTAAGTTACATTATCTGGAGTCTTACTCAAATCTTACAGAACACAATGGAACAGGTTAATAAAGGGAGATTATTTTTGCATTTGTTGACTCTCAGGGCACAAACGGAGTTCTAGTTCTTATATTTTCCTACTCAAACTATGGAAAAGCTTAATTAGGCTTTAGTTTTCACATTTCATCCCTTGTGCTAATATACTCATTACTTTAATAATTTTGTAATCTAGACAACAGTGTTTTTATTACAGTTTCTAAAATTCTACCAAATATGTGTCTTCAGAGTGTTGTCTTAGGAAACTTTAGATGATCTCTATAAACTTCAAGTAAAGTTCTTAGGTCATCGAGGGCTTTGTGGGCCCATAGAGTGAAATATCAGAATAAACACTGGAGCAGAGAATACACAGTTGTATGTGTTGTTTTATGAGTTATAATAAGAAAAAAAACCACAAAAAAATCACAAGAAGAGCAAACTACTCTTGACATCTTTTGAATAGGTACAAGACACCGTAAGGATCTGTTTCTTAGAAGAAAAGATGTCTCCAGTCACAATATCTAGTCTGTAGTCACTGAGATTTCTTTCTTGCTAACTGATAACTTCTAATTACTGTGAAGTAACATGAAAGAATAAATATGAAGTGTTCCCCCCAACTTCTCAATGACTTTACACTTCTCCTTATAATGGAGAAGCAGCTCAGAAAAAAGAGCCATAGAGAAAACACAAAGATCAGATGATGATTCTTCATTCCAGTACTATACTGGATGCTACAAAGATTCCTACAAAGATTCACCAGTAAGCAGCAGTCTCCAGTGTGGAAAGAAAGTGAGCCTACAATGTGGAAGATCAAAATTTCTGGGGTCTCCAGGTGTTGATAGCCACTGTCATAAATGTACTTGAAGTAATGATGATATTACGACAGTGTATACACAAGCGATGAAGTACTGTAGTCAAAAACATTGGGATCTCTGATTGACCTTTAAGCACAAGAAAACAGAATTTAAAAGGAAAAGAGGAAAAGTGCTCTCAATCAGCGCTTTCCTACTAGAATCAAATCACATATGAATGAGAACTGATGGCAATCATTATAAATCATAGTTAAGAATTTAAGAAGAGCAGTCAAGAAAGCAAAAAGGCATGGAAAAAAGTCTACAGCTAGCAGAATCAGTGAGTGTAAGGCTTCTTAACACACATCAAGGAGAAAACAGTTCCTGCCATAGCTGTGTTCTATAAGTAAAAGCAAGTAATAGCAATAATAAAAATGAAGCAGCATACATATGTGTCTCAGGACAAAACTGAAATATTTTCTATTAATTAAAAGTGAGTTGTACTAAAAGTTGTAATTTTAACAGCAGATATGTTTCTACCATAAAGGGAAAAATTGGCAGACTACAAATAATTTAGGATTTGTTTGCAGAGGACAGTTCTGAAGTACGATTGGATGAAAATGATCTCCAAATAACGCAGCACTATCTACCTCTGTCACTAGAAATCTAAACACCAAAATGTGGAACCTTCCTCCAAGTACGTGCTGTAGTTGCTAAGAGATTTCAGTTATTGGAGTCCTATTTGTATTATACAGTAAATGAGAACAGATGATTAATTCTTTCTCTGCAAAATGAATTGGTCTGAGAGGAACACTGGTAACATTTGGCAGCAGAACCAAAAACCCAAGCCATGAATCAAACCTTGGTGTGAAAGAAATGTAAAGCCGTTATAGTCGGGTACCTGATAACAGGTGGGCAACAGGCTTGCTGACAATCACTTTTAGGCAACTTGAGATCAAACCCTTCGGAGGTCAGAGCTTTATTTTTAGGACGACCTTGATCATGAAGAATTTTGAATGTCAAAAGCACGACAGCAGTCCACAGTGGAAAAAAATTAATGTGCGCTTTCTGCTTCTCTGAGGTTTGCTTTTAGAAGTCATGAGGAACCATGGGTCTACCTTAGAAACAGATTCACTCTGATATGATGAAAATGACTTGCAGGAAGGAGCAAAACTAAACTGATAATGAATAACACCCCCAGGACAACACCGCTATTATAAAGAGGAGAGACAGGTGATTTGCAGTATTTCAGCGGCTCGTTTGCTTTGAATGGACTATCAATCCATTGGTGTGGCAAGCACACATTTTCTTCTTGAAAGAGTTGAGGGGAAACATACCTTCTTTCTTTTTAAATTTAGGGTGTTTACAAATTCAAGGCAGTAGGAATACTGTGAAATGAACTCACTTTCCTGTACTAACACATACTATGATACTGCTCTCAGCTATCTTTTTACCCACCCCACACCATATGTCTTATGAAGACAGGGTGAGAGATTTGAGGGTGTTCAGTCTGAAGAGAAGACTCCAAGGGGACCTTATAGCAACTTTCCCATACCTGAACAAGTGCTTTTCTTGGGCTTTTGGCTGTTCATTCACCTGCTCTTACTTTCTCCACTTATTTATTAGAACCAGTAGCTACAAGTATGAAGGAAAAAGGCACTTGGAAAAGTAATACATTGATGGGATGGCCTTCACATGCATAAGAAAATATTTGGATGAAAAATATTGAGGCTTTTGTTACAGATTGTCTCTTTCTTATAGAGTTAATTACTAATTATTGCAAAACCTGCAGCCTGACGAGAACCACCAATTTCCAGTTTCAAAGAGTACAGGGTCATTCATTTCAGCAGGTACCTGAAATATATGTTAAATCTACTGCTTTCACAGTCCCTTAAGGAGTTTGATATCCAAATTCTTAAGAAAAAGTAACTTTACACTAAAACAAAAACATTTATAGGATATACCAAATCACCACACTTTTCCTTTTCTCTACTACGTTCTGAATTTGTCATCACTTCTTAGTGTACAGCCCTGGTAAACTAACTGCACAACTTTCCACAAGAGTCTGAAGTGGGATGGAGAAGAACGATTCAAATGTGCGTGTGTGTCTAAGCATACAGAAAGCCCTGCGACTCTGTATGGGTTGAACAGCCCGTGTTTTAACTTCCAGATGCTTTGCTGACTCCCCTCCCAGAAGTCTGGTTTTCTTGGAGGCTTGTAGTCCCGTATATTGGTGGGGGGCACATGGCAATGGGCTTAGGATGACAAAAATTGAGGGTAAATGAAACAGCTTTGTGTCTTAGAAAGAGTGAAGCAGTAGTCTGCTGGCTAGTGATTGATGGGAAAGAGAGGTATTATCAAAGTTCCTGATAGTGATATTATTATGTCAGATTCTGGGAGAGGCTGAGAATCTGCTGGCCATCCCCAGAGACCAAAGAGACCATTACTGTGTTTGCAATCAAAGGTTTAGCAAAATTCATATGCCGTCCCAAAGGACTGCAACTCCTCTTTTACATAACTGGCATTTGTAATAGTCACCAAAAATCTTAACATGCCATAACAGCAAAAGTACTACAGCAACCTCTCACCTCCTGCTTGAAAACAGCGTTACACACTAATCACATTCCAGCAATTTATGTACCTCAGCACTGGGAAGTTATTTATAAGCTTGTCTGCCAAAGCAGCCAGATTTCTTCACCTATATGAAAAGGTGTATTGTGATTACAGGGTTTTGATTTTTGCAACAGATTGTAGAAGTTCTGAGAATAATGCAGGTCTTTATATTTGGTATGGTATTCATAAGTTTTTGTGTCCTGAGGGGAAGAAAAACATTTTCTCTGGTATCTTCTGCTTTAATCAAAAGCTGAAAGCGTTCCTACATTACACTGACTCTCCAAAATGAAGCTCCACAAACTAAAACACAAGTCAGTTATGAGTCAGAGATTTACTGCCACTTTTTACTTATTTTGCCCATCTTTGCAGATGACTACCCGAATCTAAACTGAGTAGTGATAATAACACAAGGTGTCATTAGGACCCAGTGCAAGTCATCTCAACCTCCAAATAAATTGCCTGCCATGAGAAAGGGCTGCGACACGAAGAGTGAAGCACAAAATACTCCTTTAAGATGTGCACAGTGCAGCATGAGAAATTCCATTAAAAAGGTTACGGGCACTCACCCTACAATCAGAGCACAGTACTGTGGTGCTGCAGGAGCTTTAGCACATGAGGTGCAGTCCACAGTCCATGTAGCACCTGACTGTATTCTACCCCAACATGAGAGAAGACAAAGGAACGTTGCCTTTGGGAAAGAAATGTGACTACTGTGTACACACGTAAACATCCCCCTAGATGCAGAGAACATCTAATTGAGATCTCATAATTTTGAAGTCTTGATATATTAAACAGATTATTCCTTCCCAGTGTGAATTTCTCATGATGGCAAGGGAAAATCCTCTGCTGCATATCAGTGGGATCCGAGTCCTATTCAGCATCACACTTACATTTTTAGGCAAATGTGGTGTTATAATAAGGCACTATCACCACAGCGTGCTCTGCATACCAATGGCTGCATTTCTCATGCAGGCTCACTTCTGCCCACTAGAACAGAGACTTCTTAAAACAAAAAAGCAATGCAAATCACTGCATTTGCTGTTGGATTGTATAACAGAGCTTCACAGCGATGAATAAGGAAAATAAAGCGCTTTTCCTCAGCTTCTACAAACCTATCAGCACGCCACTTGAATTTTGTTTCAGGCACTGCGCACGCAGGTCACTGCAGCTTGCCAGAAGATCTTTTCTGAAAGATTCCTTGGCTGAATGTGCCCCTTCTCATCTTATATTTAGATAGAGGAAAATATTCTTAGGTCAAGAAAGGAATAAACCCTTTTTTCCACTCAGTTCTGTACTGACAGAATTGGAGTAACTGACTTGCTGCTTTGGTTCCTTGTCCTAATAACCTCTCCATACAACTGTGTAAGTTTCCACTGACTTTAGACAGATTGAAAAATTAACACAAGGTAAACACGATAGTCTCTTCACGAACAACTTCATCTGTCAAGAAGGATCTCAAGCTCACTTCCCCAAGGTCTTGTCCAATGAAACAGAAGTTAATCTCAGTTGTGAAGTAAAGCTATTGGGTCTATGCAACTAGTCAGACACATGAGACAAAGCCCATGCTTCTGAGCTCGGCTGGATGTCTCACACATACCAGCATGGATATCTTCTCTGTAGACACACAGCTAACAGAAAACCAACCCAGCCTTCTTTCCCCCTTTTGAAAGACATACTTTCTGTCAAAGGAACAGGGAAGTTACTAGGTTGGAAGGAGTTCTATTTGCAGGACAGTGGGGTGGAGGCTGTCCTCTCTCCCAGCTTCAAATTCCTTCTGCAAATTCAAGGTCTGGATGTGGGACAATGCAGAGGACAACACAACCTTTATGCTTTAAAAGACAACTTGGTTCACACCCACAAGATGGAATACTAATAAGCAAGATGCTTCTTGCAATGGCATCTCTTTAGAACTCCCATTTAGGATGGTTACTCCTGAATGAAGAAAAGTAATAATGAGGTTTGAGACTGCTGTAAATTATTTTCCCAGGAAGGTAACAATTTGTATCTGAAAAACCTTTGCATTAAATGAGGCAAAGCTGTCTTTAAGGTCAACCAGTTGCACATTTTTTCCTGTGGCAGTCTCATTTATGGCAATAGCAGCCTAGTGTTGGGGGTTAAGTGTAACCAACTGAGTTCAGCTTAGATATCAGAATGTTGTTTACAAGCAGAATCAACAAAGCCATCCTAATAAGACTCTAGGGTGTAAATTAGAGATAAGAAGAAAAATCCCCCAATTAAAATGTTCCTAAAGGTTGTGGGCTTAAAGTCATTTGGCACTGTGGTCAGATGCGGATCATAAAGAAAAGCTGGGCCCCCCAGACCCTCTCAGCAGTGATGAGGCTAAGACAGAACAACAGCAGGAGTACATTCAGAGCCAGACACACTACAGGCAATCTGTTCTAATAATAGGTGTTTGTCTAGACTTAAGGCCAAGTTCTAAGAAACTCTGCCAAGGAAAAAGAAAAAAGTAAGGTAATATAATAGACCAAATACTGAAGCAAACACTGTGAACGCAGTAAAAACACACAAATGGACCTCAAAGGAAACCCCTTTCAAAGAAAATTAACTGATTTTTGTTGTATTTGACAAGCGATGGATATTTGAGTCTTACTTGATTACGTACTATTTTATGTGTGAAACCACTTTTGATTTACACAATAAGAAAAGACCCATAGTCTAGCTAGACATTACGGTTTTAATCTTGGAAAATTCTGACAGTCATCTACAGAGCCTAGGCTAGATTTAAGAGTTTTAGATTTCTTGCATGAATCATTGGGAGTAATACTAACATGGGAGTTACTTCTGTGAGGACTGGATGCCCCATCAAATTTACATTTAGCTGTGGCCACAGGTACCTATATTTATAGTAGCACATATGAACATAGATTCCAATTTCTACAAAAGCCTTCTGAGTTTAGGAATTATCAGATTTTTTTCACTGATTACTGTGAAAGAATATTAGCTTAGAGCTTATTTTTTAAATTGCTATGTCTATATGGATGGCTTAATTTTCTATCACAGAATCACTCTGGTTGGAAAAGACCCCTGGGATCATCGAGTCCAATCATCTACCCCACCTTACAAGTTCACCCCTAAACCAGATCCCTCAACACCTCATCCAAACCATCTTTGAACACATCCAGGGATGGCGACTCGACCACCTCCCTGGGAAGCCCATTCCAGTGCCTGACCACTCTTTCTATGAAAATATTTTTTCCTAATATCAAGTCTAAACCAGCCCTGTTGTAACTTGAAGCCATTCCCTCTTGTTTTATCACTAATTGCTTGTGAGAAGAGACCAGCACCAGCCTCTCCACAATGTCCTTGTCAAACTCTCAGATGCACCTTAATGTCTGAATTCCTGTAGCTCACTGAAAACTGAGCAGGTTTCCTTGTCCTCTGTCCTATCAGAAATAAAAGATCAGTTCTCTAGACCAGGGTGCTGGCATTTTCCTTCATGCCAGCTAGACATAAAAGTCATCACAAGTCAATTCCTAACCAAAGCCTCTTCAATTCTTCTACTGACATAAGCACATAAGTAGCATAAGCCAGTCATGCTAAAACAAATACCCTATTATCATCCAATCCCTTACCAAGCATCTGTCACCTCTTAAAATGAGTCACGCTTCCAACTTCTTCAGACTTGCCAAGTTTTCCTGATCTTTGCTGCTTTCTTTCAAGCTGTTTTTCCTTCACTGTACATATACGCAAGCGACTGTTTTTCCACATATCCCTCTTCAAAGGAAAAGCTGAAAAATTCAGAGGTTATCTTGTCATACATCTCTGCTTTCCCAGCTGACACTCTTCATTCTTATTACACCAGATTGTAAATCTATGGAAGGTGACCAGGGAAACTGGAAGCTTGCTGCCATCATAAGCCTGCTTGAATGCCTGCTGGCTGGCTTGACGTAGCTATGCCCCTGATGATTACCATGCATGCAAAAAACCCCAAAAATGAATGGCACTAAGAAATAAGAAGGAAGGTATGTTATGTGAATTTTGTCCAAAAAATGCTCAGGACATCATTTTATGGTGATGTCAGGAAAGCTGAGAGAGAGAATCAGGAAACCTCTTATGATTGTGAATTAAGATGACATTGCTTGATTTGGCTCCCTATAAGTTACTGGAAAACACCTGATTCCCTCATTGCTTTTTCTTCTACTCCCTTTCTTCCCTTTCTGTCAGACAATCTTTTGTTTGTATCAAAACAAAAATCCTCAGTGTCTACCAAAATATTTCCATCGATTTCAGTGTGCCTGGAGAAAGTCAAACTTTGCCAACAGTTTGTCTCCTGGTTGCCTTCACAGCTTTTATGCTTTCCAGGCCTGACTGAGGCAGCACTGCAATGCAGGGATCCATCTCATGATGTTTTCTCTCCTTCAGCAGATTTGGTGAAGACTAAATGATTAACAAAACCTGGGCAATCCTAGAGCTCTGTAGACTCATGGCACCACAATGTATTAGTCAGAACACGACACCATATCTCACAGGGCCATTAACTTGCACGTTGGTTTTCTGAAAGCTAAGGTTTTCTTTGCAGTGCAAGACGTAAACAAGCTCAGAATATTTCAGAGGTCCAGCTGCAGAACACACAGGAGTAACCATAGTAGCAGCTGACTGGGATACCAGGAGTTCCAGGTCTCTCAGCAAACTTTCCTGGGAGAAATACAGCATCAGTGGAGGCTGCAGTGTTTTGGCATTTACCTTTCTTACTGGTTATTGAGCTTGGCAGGCTAAAGGTATCCTGGGTATGCTGGCAGCTACATCATTTTGCTGTTAGCTCCTGTTCCCCTCATACCCTTCAAGTCCCAGTTACAGTTTCCCTGACTAAAAGACATGAATTTTCTGTAGGGTTCACTAAATGGCTTAAAACCATTGTGAATTAAAAGCATATATTCAGAAAAGAAAATATAGGCAACATTTATTTTCTTTTTTGAAGTAAAAGGGAATGTGGCAACTAAAACTGGTATCTAAACAACACTAACCCTTCAAAACACAAATCCTTTCTAACTATTACAACACAGATATTAGACAAAGCTTGTTTGCACTGTGTCAGTGTCTTTGATGTTAATAACATTGAATAATTTAGTAAATGAGTAACATATAAAATGGATTGTGACTGAGCTGATCTGGAAATATGCAAGCAAACATCAGAAGTATGGGATCTAGTCACACACAACTAATATAAAGCTGTAATTATTAAAAGATTCTGACAAATTGCTTTATTTAGAGCATGAGTTTTAAGCTTTTTTGGTTATTATTTTAAGCTTCTTTATTTTGGTTATTTGCTTATTTTTATTTGGTTATTTGGAATTCTAAGCTTTTTTTAGTTATTTATATTATTTGGTTATTTTTTGGTTATTCCAAATCTGAAACATATTTTCAATTATAGTTTAAAAACTTAACCAAATGGTCCAGATTCCATCACGTCTGGCAATGAATTAACATGAAAGCAGAAAGGTTGTTAAATTTGCATTCTAAACACCACTAGACTCGATTGAAGAGGGACATTTGCATGACTGATTTTATAAATACTGTATTAGCAATTGCTTATGTTCTTATAAAAGTTAATACTTTAGAATATACTACTGTTTTTGTAATAGTACTAAAAATTTGCAATAAAAATTATTACGGCTGTCGTTGAAATTCCAAATATTGAAAAAAGACCCTGTGGGAGAGTAAATGACTGAGATAAAAGACCACGAGCTTCTCCCATCTGCCTCATTTTCTTGGAACTCATGTTCTCTAAACCATACTCACAGGTACGTGCTTAAAACGCTGAAGTTAAGGTTTTTGGGTGAGTCTACGCAGACTATGTTGATTCTTCAAAATATACATGTTACTCTGCTGTGATACTCATGCAAAAACATACATAAAAATCTGTTGACAGAAAAAAGATGAAGGTGCTAAAATTACTGCCAATTGCTGTAAATAGTAAATTATAAAGACAGTAGAAAGCTGAGGTAAGTAGAAAAAGGAAAAGAATGTACCAACATAAATCCTTATCATTTATATGCAAATTTATCATCTTTAAGAGCTCACTTGAAGGTAAATTCAGACTCTAGCAGGGCAGTTACAAACTCATCAGTGAGATGTAGGAGAAGAACTACTTCACACACTGAAGAAACCTTTCGTATTGGAAGAAAATGAAAAGACACAGTGAAAGGAATGATGGCCTCCAATGTCTCTGGCATACAGAGACCTACTTTTCTGTTTAGCATATGGCTTCCACACGAACCCAAGGGATTTTAGATCAAGCTCTGGGGACTGAGTCAACCCCAACCCTACACGAATGAACGTAAATTGTTCTGCTGAATGAATTGGAGGAATGACAGTCTACAGCAAAGAGGGGGAAATTGCCTGCAAGAGGATAGGCTACACTTGATATTGCCAATTTGTTTATGCCACCGCTTCCAAATACAAAACACCTAAAGCTTGCTCTCAGCTGACAGGAAGGTATGCTTCACACAAGTGGCATCAGAATACAAATAAATTGGATACCACTTACAGACTTGAAAGCCATTGAGAAGCAGTGAGATGAAAGGCAAATGCCACTGAAAGTGACAGCAGTATTTTCTTCCAGGACACGGAAAATGTAAGAGAGAGAACACTAATAGCGTAAAGAGAAAAGATGCCGCGTTCAAGTCATTGAGGACCGTACCTCTTCACAGAATTCGAGTGAATACTTCAAAACGGGGCATATGAAACAGCACTGCATCTGAAAATCCCTCTCTATTGTTTTCTTGATGTAATGTGCAGCATACAGACAAGAGAGAAACAAGCAATGGCCTGTGGCACAGACACAATTTGTCTTCACCTGTGAGTACCATTTCTCCATGAAATAGCTAGAGATTAATATTTGAGTTGAAACGACACTTTTAACGAAAGATTATTGCACGATACTTGGCTGTATTCACACGTCTTATGACACTAGCTTTACATCAGAGTTTAGAACGTTGGCATTTCCCACGCAACGCTCAGCCTGCGGAACGTTTTCACACAAACGCACACTTTTTAACCAATCAGCCATGTCTTGTTCGTTTTTCAAAATATTATGGCACATTGCATCTCAAAATAAAAGCTCAGGCACTTGCTTTTCAGACACATGAGCTTCCAATTGTTGGCAGAAATAACATGGCTGCTACACCAGAATGAATCAAATGCAGATGATTTCAGGGCTATTATTGAATTGCTTTTTACAAAACGTGAAAGCAGGTGACAGTGTCATGTGCCTTTTGAAATAATTCCAAGTCTTTTTCCAAAACACTTACATGCTTCATCTGCTGCTAATAAAAGGCTCTGCTTTCTCACCGCGGTGCGATGAGATGAGCACAGGCGAGAGTTATGTTTGTGACTGTGTAATGGGTCAAACAACAGAGCGGTTGGGAGCAGAGGGAAAACAAAGTTTGTGGATCAAAAAAATATGTCAGGGATTTTGTCACAGGCTGTCCCAGCTTGCTGATTGTTCTCTGCGTGTAGATCTGCATAGGTGGAAAGGAGTTGAAACTCTGTATAACCAGGCACTTTGTTCAAGAAGGTGGGTTTAGAATGGTGACGGATAATTGCTGGAATGTACATACACTTAGAAAAAAGCCCAACTAGATAGTTTTTTATCTCACTCCTCTAATTGCAGCTGCAACTTTCAGCAGATATGGTGAACATAGATTTCAAGCAGTACATGAAACAAAGTTCAGAGAACAAACATTCCATCTCTTACAGCATAAACCACAAGTTACTTCCCATCAGTCTATAGCAATAAAATTTTTTGCCACAAAGCACAAACACAAGACTATTGTATACTACAGGGAAAAGGAAGGAAGCATCAACTACCCTGCTGACATCTTCAGTTCCTGCAGCAGAAGGGAAATAACAGAATTTGTCAAACAAGCACTTCCAAAGCACAGTGCCTTGCTCTGCTGCTTCAGAGAAAGACATATTCCCCCGCAAACCTGGCAAACATTTAATGCTGAGTGCGAGTACCTATCAGTGAAGCACATTCAGAAAACTCTTGATACCACAAGACGGCTTGCAACAGCTTGGTTCCAGTGTGGTGCATCTCAAAGACTGTCTGTGTTCAGATACCTCTGAACTATTTCTGTAGAACAATACACTTTATTAAACCCCCAAAAAATCATGCCAGAAGTGTGAGTGCCTTTGCATATAAAGCAGAGACATAAATTCAATCGCCCTCACCTCTCACATATTCTGCTGATGTCTGACATGTTTTCATTGCTTTGACAAACCTATATCTGAAAGCTATCTTGGGGAACCTCTGGATAAAAGAAAGTTCACTGGTAGCTTAAAAAAAAAAAACCACAGTTGAAATTCTGTGAAGACAAAAAGGTCTGCTGTAGTTTTTCTTCTCCATTTTATATATTATTGGTAGATACAGACATAAAGCCTGTTTTATAAGTATTTATGAGGTTACTGAAGTGAAATGCTGTCCCTGAAAATGTTTTATAGGCCTACAAAGCTGCTTAATGAAAGTCTCAATTCTTCGTAGCCAGTGGCAACTGAATGCTAGAATGATACAGAGCTTTCAGTGAGACCAACGTGTGCAGATAAAGCCTGCACTGCATTAGGGCTGACTGCATTTGCAAACCAGCTCTGCTTTGCTGGAGCAGATTCTATAAATACAAAACTGCAGATGAAACTGGTGGCGTCAGGGGGAATTGTTTCTTATATTGTAGGTCTCCATAAATATTAAGAGCCTGGGGTACTGCCAGCAGAGACAGACTTGTCATCTAATACATTTCCAATAAATACGTTTGAACTTTGAAGTGATTTTGCTCCAACCATGCTTTCACCTCTTTTGAATTTACTGCCGTGAACATTTGGAGCAATGAAATTTTGCTGGCACAAGTGTAAAAGTGTATGCATGATATTCAGGGTAAGTACTCCTACTGGACCACAGAATATTTCTGATTGAAAGTGCTCACACTAACAATTACATCTTCCAATACACAAGGTGCTGTTCCATTACGTTGGCTGAAATAAAGAGAGGCCATCTGTAAGAATAGTTTTCTCACTGACAACAGGTGCAATTCTGCTGTTTCTGCTTCTTCAACTTTACCTGCCTCTACTAAAAGACAGCAGCTAAGGCTTCAAGGGTGCCTCCTGCATGCTCATTGTCTAAAACTGCATTAAAATTAGAAGAGGAAATTAAATATACACTTGGCATTAATGCGGCACAGTCCAATCCTGTCAACATCTTCTTGTCCTTTGACATTCTTGTTCGTACAAGGAATTGGAACTAAGCAGCACATATCTGCAGACCCAGTACTAAAGATCCATTTTGCTGGCTTTCCTTGTGAAGGGAAACAGGTCATTAATTCAAAGACACAATCCTGAAAAAAAATGTGTTTTCATGTTCTAGAATAAAGTACTAAATGTTATCTGCACGTTATAGGACAGATGAACAGTAGCTGAACGTGCTAGGGGTAAACGTAAGGGTACTGTAGCTGTTTTCTCCTTTGGAAAGCAGCAGCCAAGCCACCAAGAGGAAATGCTTAATTTCATCTATTCTTAAGTAAGAAAAAACTCAAACACAGGCAATGCAAAGTATGACAGTCTTGAGGAGCTGTGAAATTCTAATTAGACCTAGATGCTATTTCAGATTTGATGACTAACCACAAAGATACATAATGCAAAAGAAAACACTATTAAATACATCCTGGTCTTAATGTCCTGGTAGAACATTGGGAAGGCTCAATTAAGTACCTGTGCTACAGAATGCATATTAATTGCTTCTAAAATGACAGAGAGTCCCTCTTTGTGAAATTAATCTCTCTGACCATAAAATGAGACCTTTAGCTCTTTTTGCACTCTTATTAATTGCATGGCACTTCACTGGCTCTTGTTCAGCTAAAGCTGGAGAATTAGGGCGCGAAAAGGTCACTTTCTTTCCTTTCTGCTTGCATGCTAATTAACAAGATCTAACAGCAGTTTGTGTCTAGAAGTGGAGTGGATTAAGCTGTGTGCAAGGAATTTTCCAAGCTGTGGAAGTAGAAGTGGGGCAAGACTGTATGGTCTAGGCTGCGACAACACCACACTGAACCTGGTATGCTGTTTTATGAGTCGCTTTCACAAGTACAAAGTCATTACTTAAACATAAAATTTTGGGATGATTATATTCACAAACACCCAACAATTCCCTGTGTTAATTAACACACAGAAAAATGTCTCCTTTCTAATGGTAAAGCTATATAAAAATCCCTAACGTTTCTCCACCTTAGCACAGCCAGCAGAACAGCAGACCTACACTTCACTGTTCATATACCAAATAGTCTGTTGGAGAAAATGCCCTGTGCTGTCACATCTGGTTCTTACTGTGAGGGGATATCCTCACATAAAATAAGTTTTTACTGCTCCAGTAGAGATACTTGATTTTTCCATCTCTATCAGGCCTGTATGTAGTGTAATCGTCCAAGGGTCGGTACTGGGACCAGTACTATTCAATCTATACATCAATGACTTGGATGAGGGATTAGAGAGCACTGTCAGCAAGTTTGCTGATGGCACAAAGCTGGACGGCGCAGCTGACACCCCAGCGTGCTGTGCTGCCATTCAGCAGGACCTTGACAGGCTGGAGAGCTGGGCTGGGAGAAATTTAATGAGTACTGGAACAGGCTGTCCAGAGAGGCTGTGGAGTCTCCTTCCCTGGACACAGTCAAAACCCACCCGGATGCAGTCCTGTGCAACCTGCTCTGTGTTAATCTGCTTTATCAGCATGGTTGCACTAGATGATCTCCGGAGGTCCTTCCAACACCCAACAGTCTGATTCTGTCAGAATTTATAGTACTTAAGTCAATACTTTCTTATACTCTGTAAAAGAGAGTGCAGACCCCTACTGTAGCTGCTCAAGATACAAAGTACTGGATAATGAATCCCTTTTAATACATCAACTGCTACACTGAATATTGCTTCATCACAGAAGGCTATTGCTTTCTGACCTCTGAGGTGATCTGTGCTAGCCCTGAAGCTAGTGGAGTAACCCTTCCTTGTGACTAACCCATCCAATATCGAAGAAGGTATCTATTCAACTAACGTGATTCTATGTGACAAATCAAATTACACCTCACAAAACAATGGGCTCTTTCAAACTAAAACATGAGAAAGGGATTACTAATAAGAAATACTTTTTGTATAACATGGATAAAGCATTTAACAGATTGCTGGCTTCCTGACACTCACCCTCTGGGCGTCTAAGCCATCAACGAAAATTGCTGCTGTAGCTGTCAGTGGGTTTTCATATTTGTTCCTTCCACAGCAAAGCAGTCAGTTTTAATTGGTGAAAAGAAATGACAGCGAGTTCAGAACCTGTAGAATAGTTAGGTTTAATGTTATTTATAAAAGGAAAAGCTAACTTTATCTCCAAAGCCTGCTTGGAAGTGTGGAGAGCGAAATAGTGTGTGTCTTCAGAATAAATGACAGCGTACGTGTGTTTTTATTTTTAGGTGAGGATGGGTTATGACAGAGGCACTTTTCCACTCTACAGATAAGCAATTTTCAAGTATATAAACTAAAGAGATAATGAAATCACAGGAAAGTATATTTTGATAATCTTATTAGAATTCTACTTAGTTTGGTCACTTCAGAAGTTGATTTTAAAGGAATTAAATACAACTGGACAATCAGCATTCAGCAGCTCTGCTGTCAGCTATCACATGTGGGAATGATTTGCTTAGCCATGGTAACTCACTTAAATAACAAAATATGCCCACAGCCAGCCCACCTCATTTCACAGCACACACTGACCCAATGAGTAAATGTTTGCTACTGCTGTACGTAACGTTTCTCTAAGCTAAGAAAATGTGACAATGAGTCAGACAATGAAAAACAGGTTCTCACTACTAGTCAGTTGTCAGAAGAAATACAGTTGTAGTCACACACATCAAGACAGATGTCCCCGTGGTTGAGAAGCAGAAACTGGAAATGCTCCTGAGTGGCTGTGGTGTCCTAATCAGCCTGTCTAGTAATGATCCTGCAAGCAGAACTTTATTAAATTATTTTTCAGAAAAATATGAATTATCTCCCGTACAATCTGCTGGAATTTTACCCTCCATTAAGATTCCTCCAAACTGATAAACCTTTCAAAAGTGCATGGGACGATATTCTCACATGAGGCATTGGGCAGTCTACAAACATACTTGCTTGTTTGCTTTCTGCTGGGCCTTATGTTGCACACACACACACAAACTGATTTACTTTCATGTTTTACCCATTTCACAGCACAGTGAAGACTGCCACGTTCAAACACCCATCTCTGCAAGGAAGTGTAACGTGACCTGGCCCCAATCAATGTGGCTGTAAATAAAGTAATTATAGAAATTCATATAAGAATAGCCAAAGATTGTAATTGCTTTATTAACAGAACTTAAAGTTTTGGACCAGAAAAAAAACTTTAGAGGAAAGGCCTGCAACAGTTATTTTCATTATTTCTTTTTCTAAATCCCACTGTACTTTTCTGAATGAAAACCTATTTGCAGAAGAGTGCAAGCAAATTGCACTGATGTTTTACCTACCAGTAATTTTACAGCCACATTCAATTCCCAAACGAAACCTGAAATAAAACCACTACCAGTAGGTTAATCTGAGGGCTCACCATGAAAATGGTGAGCTTTTTTTAACATTAATTTGTCCTGAGGCATAAAGGAAATATAGACAAGCCATATTAGGCTTTAATTTTCTAAAAGTAGATTACAGATCTTCTCCACAGAGATGCTGAACACTCAATTCTCACAGAAGTAAACTTTTTTCCCCTGCATAAAGACAGCAATAGCAGGTGCCAACTGAACTGCAAAGGAGGACTTTTTTCAAAGGGTTCACCCTGTAAAGTGCAAACATTATGACTCTAAGCCCACAACATACAACCAGTATGGAAAGATAAGTTTATCAGAGCTGGACTTGAAATACAAGCTAATTATGTATTTAATTAAATGCTTGAATTCAGAGGAAAACTACTTATCTAATATTTGGGCTGAAAAAGTCTTTGCTCCCCCCCATCCCACAAACACATTATTTTAGATGTTTCTCAAATCTGACTAACTTGACGGGCAAATGTGTATATGAATTCAGGGTGAAAGGTCTCAAGGTCTTTTCTAAGTGACAGTCTTTAATTAGATTAAAGGACAAACTGTTAATGCATTTGGCTTTTATGGCTACTAACAGATTAATGGTACACAAGCCTCTTTATAGAAGGAGGCTTTGAAACCAGAAATGGTAAATTAAATAACTCTGGTTAGAAACCCAGAAGATCAATAACAGATCGGAGACCCTCAGAGCTCTGGGCCCATGCTCCTATTTACTGCTGTTTGTTTTAATTGGAAAGGCCTTGTTTTAACTGAAGGCAAAAATGACACTCAACACTCACATCAGAATCATCCCAGAGGCCAGTTTGCCTGGGGAACAGCAGGAAGAGATGCACCTCTTTGCCTTCAGGCTTCCTCCATACAAGAGTGGCTCCCATAGGACCACACTGAAAAGATGTCTTCTGTTAGTCTGCATGCCTGGAAGGAGTTTTTCACATGACCTTTCAGGTGTTTGCTTTGAATCAGCAAAGAGTCAGAGATGGGAAGAAATTAATCGGTAGTCAGTCTGACTAGGAGTACCCATGAAGCAGTTCATATACATGCCCCCCACTGTCTCCCTATTAGCATTTTCAACATTTAGGTTTCAAAGGAATCTGATGTCAGAGGCAAGATTATCCACTCTGGCATCTGTTTTGCATGGTTTCATAAAACTGATGGTAAAAGAGGCCAGGTTTATTATTAAGCATTAAGAGAATTCAAAGTCTCTTACTCATAATCCAAAAATGTTTGCTTTCCCTTCTTTCTCCTGGCAAGGCAATCTGAAATAGAATCCCTAAGTTTGCCCTGCAAAAAATGCTACTTAGCTGTTAAAAAAAAATCCCAAGCCTCTTACACATGACCAGTCCATTCACAGTGACACCTCTCAGCCACAAAGCACCAAGTTCTGTAACGATTCTTGCTTTTAAAAAAAAAAATTAGATTTCTCTCTTTTTTTCCTTCTTTACTTGAAATACAGTGTGTGATCTGCAGGGCATAGAAATACAAGATTGTAAAGCAAAAAGAGAAGCTTTGTCCTTAAAAAACAAGCTGTTCCAGACAACACCTGCTGGATACACTGGGGTCATTATTTCATGATCCAAGAGAAATGAGGCTTTGCTCAGGGTAACCACCTTACAATCAGTTTCTGGAATCACGTGTGATTCATGTAAAATTAAACAAGAAGTGGCTTCTGAGTTTACATAAGAATCTTTAAAAATGTTTCTTCTCCTTTTTGCTCTAGAAGAATTATTTGCCTGCCTTTTTACATGTCATCCATGTGTTCAGGTATAAAATCCTGCACCCTGGCTCCACAAGCTGCATGTGGAGTTACTACCTCCTATTGGAGGACTTCCTCACTGCCGCACAAGGGGAGGTTTCTCTAAGGCTGGTTACTCAAATGATGAGGAAATAAATGTTAGATAAAAGGCATGATGCAGATATGCATACCTGGTTAGTGGGAAGGAATGATAGATTGACACAATAAAGCAATGAATGAGCTAACAAACACCTTGAACCCCCAAAGTTCAAAATCCAGTGGAAGAGGTAGCTTTAGACACAAGTTAAAAGAATAGGATAAGAGTGGAGCAGCCCTCCCTGCCCAGTGTGTCCTCTCAAGCATATCCCTCATTTTAGGCTTGATTTCAACCCACCAGTTGTTTTCTGCCTGCAGCACTACTCTTTCTGCCTCCAAGCATCTTCATCCCTTGTCCCTGAAGTCAGCCTCTCCAGTTCCTATCTCAGCAGTTTCTCTTGTACTGCTGTGACTTTCATTCTCATTTGCCACTCCTATAAGTACACTCTAGAAACTTGTCTTCCCTAAATATCTTCCTGCCTCCAATGTCTGCAAAAACACATGGGGGAAAAAACTGCCCTGCCTGGAAAAATATGTATATTAAGAGATAAGAGCTGGAACAAAGAAAGCCTGCACTGGAATAACATGATAACATGACAGTTACTTTCCCTCACTAAGGGATGATATACAAACTCCTAAGAACTCTCTTTTTCACATAAGGCATGTTCAGCTGCAGTCTGTTTCCTGTACCTACTCGCAACTAAATCATGCATATACAATAGAAGTCCATAGAAATCTCCAACATATTTATAAATTCATTATAATTCTGATAGCCCACCTGATTTTTCCTGCACAGCCAGAAGGCTACAAGTAGTCACAGATCACAGGTATTCTGCAAGGAGTTCTACAACATTTCAAATAATACGGAGTTAGGCATTTCAGTGTCTCATTCTGAAACAGAACATCTGAGGATGGCATAAAGCCATTGCATCAGTGAGGTGACACTGGGAAAAAATAACAGGTGTCTCCAAGTGTGTCCAATGGATCCACTACACTGGCAAACTTTAAAAGACTATGCTGTACCCAGTCCTAGTAACAGAAGTGTACTAGAGCTGTCAGACAATAGAAACCTGGGAAAAAAAGCAACCTCAAATGAAACCCAAACTTAAAAACACAACACTGCGCTCTCAAAAAAAGATGCTTTATCTCTAGCTTGCAGGACACTGTGATAGAATCAGCACTGGCTGTAGGAAGCCCAAGCACAGAAGTAACAGACAGCCGAGTAAGACCTGGATGGATATATTTGCATCTTAACCTTTCAGAACACACATGCTGTTGAGTTTTTCTGGAAGCACCTTAGGATGAAACACATTCTCTTCAAGAGAGTTTGAACGCATTCTTTGTTCATTCTTTATATGAAATAGAACTCTGCTAGAAGTTGTATTTTGTTCTTGAAGCATACGAAACCACAGCATCTCTTGGGTCCCTTCCAACCCCTAACATTCTATGATCCTATGATCCAGACAGTGTGCCATAAGAGCAAGCAAGAAATTCTTTGGGGGAAACCACCATTTTTCCTGACTCAGAAGCAAAGTGAGAGGTTCTAACACTGAAGTTGTACCGGCATACTTATTTTTCAGTCATATTACCATCATGCCCAAGGCTGAGTTCATTATAATTCAGACATTTACTTCAAACACCTGAGTTTCAAACCCAGTTACTCAAACAAAAAAGGGCAGGCACCTGCAGCCAATGCTTTGTATCTGGGGAAGGCTATCTTCCCAGTCTTTCAATCACTGCATTTTAGCAAAATAAAAATCAACAGCATGTTGCTGATGTTCCTCTAGTTCATCTTATTCTACTTTTCTGTAAACCTTCCTGATCTTATTTGAAAAAGTTTGTTTCAAATTCCAGTAAAGCCAAAGGGGACTACTGGATGAATTAATCTGTATTCTGATCCAAGTATGAAGATTGTATAACATCTGTAATAGGGAAAAACCAGATCTGAAAACATAACTTCATGGAGAGTATTGTCATAGAGTATTATCATATGACCCTAGAGATCATCTAGTTCCAACCCCTGTGCTGTAGGCAGGGACAGCTCTCACCAGACCAGGTTGACCCAGAGCCTCATCCAACCTGGCCTTGAGCATTTATAGAGATGGGGTCTCCACTACTTCTCTGGTTAACTTGTTCCTGTACCTCCCCACCCTCATAGTGAGGAATTTTTCCCCCTAATATCTCATCTCAATCTATACTCTTTCAGTTTAAGACCATTCCACCTTGTCCTATCACTAGAGTGCCATGTCCCTCTCCAGCTTTCCTGTATGCCCTCTTCAAGCTGATGTAAAGTCTCCCAATGAAGCCTTCTCTTTTCTAGGTTGAACAGCCAAATTCCTTCAGCCTGTCTTCATTGAAGAGGTGCTCCAGCCCTCTGATCATCCTTGTGAGCCCTTCTCTGGACCCACTCCAACAAAGGAGGACTCTCTCCAACAAAAGGACTGAGATAAAAAGACTACATAAGAGGTGGATTCCTACTAATTTGATGGAAATTTAATAGGAATTCCAATCTCAGAGGTTTCCAAAAATTCTAGCCAAAACACCTGACTTGCCTGCCTGCCTTTTCATATTTAATATTTTTTTTCATGTCTGTGTGTTTCCATCCGCTTGTAGCCAAAATCATGGAATCATTAAGCCTGGAAAGGACCTCCATGATCATCAAGTCCAGCCCTCATCCTGACAGCTCCCTAATGCCTAGATCACGGCCTCAAGTGCTCTATCTACTCCTTTTTCAAACACCTCCAGGGATGGTGACACCACCACCTCCCTGGGCAGCCTGTTCCAGTGTCCAACCACTCTCGGTAAAGAACTTCTTCCTAAGATCCAATCTAAACCTCCCCTGACACAACTTGAGGCCATTTCCCCTCATCCTATCATCAGTAATTTGGAAGAAGAGACCTTCACCACTCACTACAGTCTCCTTTTAGATAGCTGTAGAGATCAATAAGGTATCTCAGCTTCCTCTTTTCCACACTAGATAACCCCAGTTCCCTCAGCTGCTCTTCATAAGGCATGAACACATAACAGAGTTAAGAAAGCAAGTTTCTTATTAACAATAAACATTGCATTTTCTGCCTTTTCATTGCAGATCCAGACAAATCTCTTAGCTGTGCATTTAATATAAGAAAATTACTGAGCTCTGAAGTAAAGGTCAAATTAATTTAGCATTGGAAAATAAAACTTGAGACAAGAGAGTTATCAACCATATAACAGCAGAAAGAAGGTGTGCTTATTATTTACCTGTAATAATTTAAAAATTGCTTAGAAATTCCTTTAAAATGTCAATATTTTAACTGAAAATAACTTACCCATTTCTACTGAGGGTAAGAAACTTAAAGTTTAAGAAGTGCACCATTTCTAGTTTAAAAAGTGTATTCAGTATAGCTGTTGTAGCCACAAGTATTAGAATATTGTGGGATTAGCCAAGTTATTAGAACCATAAAGAGGAAGCGATGGTAGAATTAAGTGCATGGATGTCAGGAGACAGGACTGACATAGTGCTTACTTACTGGCGTATTGGAAATAAGAGAAAACCTCTCTAATTCCTCTTAGAAGTGCAAGTACAAGAAGAAAAAAGTGTCATCTGAAGTCCAGACTGACTACTTCACTGAGACTTAGAACAGAGACTCAGTCTGTCAACAGCCCAGGTGCCTTGCAGCCATACTTCTGACAGTCTTAATACACCAGCCTGTCTTGGACCCTTGAAAAGGAAGGGCTTTAATGAAATGCTTAACTAACCAACTTTTCATTCTTTCTCAGGATTGCTCCATCTGCATGAAAGCTTTTCCTCCTGAGGAATCTCAAGTCTCTCTCAGCTTTCAGGATGCCTCCTTCAGTTACATGAGCTATACCTGTCCATGCAGGATTGACCTAGTGGCACATGTAGTACCCGAGAGGAAAGCAAAACAACCTGAAGCAGCTACAGCTGCACACGTTACCTTTCCAAAACAACCTCATTTTAATTAGTCAAGAAGGAATAATAAGCTGAAACCATAATTCTGCACAGCAAAACTAAACATTTCTATAGTCTATCACATCCGGCAGAACAGGTACCTGAACTGCAAAGTCAGGGTGGTGGATAGTCTGCTGCCTCTATCAAGAGGCTGGAGCTAGGCACTTCTCAGTGTCATCTAATGATAGGGCAAGGGGCAGTGGGTGTGAGCTGGAACACAGGAGGTTCCACATCAATATGAGAAGGGTGACAGTGTGGGTGACAGAGCCCAGGAAGGGGCTGCCCAGGGAGGTTTCCAAGTGTCTTCTGTGGAGATGTTTAAAACGCACCTCGACATGTTCCTGTGTGACTGGATCTAGGGGATCCTCCTGCAGGAGGATTGGACTAGATGATCTTTTGAGGTCCCTTCCAATCCCTGATGTTCTGTGAATCCAAACACTTAAAATTTGTGGAACAGTGTGTTTGGTTGGTGGTTTTTTCATCCTTAGCATTTTATTATTAGCATGAAACATGCAAGGTCCATGTTTTAATTAACAGAACTGTAATCTCTGATGAAGGCAAGGGGGAAGGAAACTTCTTGCCCAGAGAATTTATAAACTAAACAGAGTGGAAAATATTTGAAGAAGAAATAACACACACAGCTGAGGTGAGTTGAGCAAGAACTGTCACAGAATATTAAGGACTGGAAGGGACTCCAAAAGATCATCTAGTCCAATCCTCCTGTGTGTTATTAAAATATAAGTGGGTTAAGTGTCACCAAAGAATCTTGTCTGATTCTTCAGTGACTGGAATGGTCTTGCAAATTCTTCTAACATGTATGTAACCAGTTGTGAACTAGAAGAATAAGCACTGTTTGAATATTAGATGAAAAATTTCTGAAAGAATGTACATTATACACCAATAAAGTTAATGAACCTTTGGAGACAGTGTGATGAACACTGAAGCTGAGACAGGTTCCAACAGCCTCTGAATTTAGTGTCAATACTAAATGCTATTTATTTCCTTAATCAGTCACAGTTAATCCAATTTTCTAATTTAAAAGACACACTTGATTTGAATGGAGAGGAAATTTGCACTATAGAGTTCTAAGACTGCTTCAAGAGTCTATTTTTCATCATTATGTTAATGAGAATAAATAGAATGTATTTGACTTTTTGAACTGCTGGTTCATTTCAGGGTTCGTTCCATTCTCTACATTCTCATGTCAGCACATAATGAGATCACAGATGCAAAACAATGTTTTCTAATATGTTCTATTAGGATTAGAAGAAAACAAGTGAATAATGGCTTTTTTTTCATAAAAACCAGCTTCCCCCTTCAATACATTAATAATTCTTGCTGATTTATTACTGATTCTAAGAAAACACTCCTCTTTGTAATGACAGGTGTCTTGGCTTTTTGAAGGGAAACAGCTGCAAATATTAGGAAACAGATAGTCTTCCATTTCCTTTCAGTGCATAGGAATCTGTCAGCTTATCAGAGGGAAAGAAAAATAGTTTGTTCTTTATTGCAGTTATTGTTCCAGGAACATTTAAAAGGAAGTCTTAAGAGAAATAAAGTGACAGAAAGAAATGTTAAGGACACGCTGCAATGACGTAACTGAGACAAGTCCAGAGATAAATACATAATTCAAGCCAATAACAGAGTATTCCACAGTCTAGTGAGAATTGGACTTGATGATCCTTATGGATCCCTTCCAACAGGAGAGGGCCTGTGCATCTGACAAGAAATATTTAAGATGAGCTGAATGCACTGAAGCATCTTTCCTTTGACATGCAATATGTCTCGTTACTGACAATGCAGTCTGATGCACAAGCTTGGGGATTTTGAGCAGAGGACTGTACAGAAGGCAGAGTAACAGATACAGCCTCACGACTAAGTGTCTGGGGTGGTTTTTAGCAGAAGGTATTTGTGTTTTTCAAAGGAGAAAGGGAAAAGAAAGTTTAGATTAAATTTGCATTCTGTATATAATATTGTAAGATATTAATCTTCACTGACTTTGTAGGCTCCAGCTTTTTGCATTTCCTTTAGTACCAATGCCACCATATCCTTTCAGTAAGAAAGCTCAGCTCCACCGCTACAGTGTTTCAGAAAGCTCAGCTCCACCGCTACAGTGTTTCAGAACGCTCAGCTTCACCGCTACAGTGTTTCAGAAAGCTCAGCTTCACCGCTACAGTGTTTCAGAACGCTCAGCTTCACCGCTACAGTGTTTCAGAAAGCTCAGCTTCACCGCTACAGTGTTTCAGAAAAACATTGGCTCCTAAACCACCTGAAGCAGCTCATAATATATTCCTTTCTTAGAGCTGAAGAGATCCTTGCTCACTGTGGGGGAGTTGGACTAGATGACCTTTAAATGTCCCTTCAAACCAAATAAATTCTATCATTCTATTCTACATGGTTCCATCTTTCAACATTAGCATTACAGAGCATCATATTCAACTGTGAAAGTAAAGAATGAGTGTTAAGATAAAGGTCAAATGGGAAACACTTTGTAAAAAAAACCCAAACAAAGCATCAAAACAAAATAGAAAAGATGATTGAAAAAACAGCATCATTACTCAGTTTCAAGTTCCTTGTCTTTTAAGATCACTATCAGTGTAGAAAAAGCTTTGGGATGTCTGTAAGCTCTTTGCATTCCACACATTGGTTGATTGACTGACAGCAAAACACACATTAGACCAATAGAAAACCTTTCCAAAACATTTTCATGACTTATGTGCTGGACTTTTATCAAGCTGGTAAGAGTAAGCAGGAGAACAGAAACTGTTGTTCAGGTAAATAGCTTATTTTCGGAAAGAGATGCTTGTAACCGTTTGCATTTATGAACGACTCATGATGCATGTGAAATAGGCAGAAATTTGTTGTAAAAAGGACTGTGGGCAACCCCTGCTACTGTTTAAGCTCAAGAGCCATGGCAGGATTTTCTTTTTAACAACTACACACATAATACTAGATACAAATACTCTCTACTACTATGCATAGGGATAAAACCACCACATCACATTCAAACCTACAGACTTCTCTTGACACTGATGTCCAGCTACAGTTACTGTAAGAGCTACATTACTAAAAACCAATTAATCCACAGAATGACTGTCATCACTTCTGTGTAACAAGTACAGGACTATGCCTTTGAAGCACACATTTAATTGTCGTCTGTTCAAGAGGACAGTACCACAGTACTGTCAAAGTAAATAAAGACAACAAATGTATTCTCAGTGATAACAGAGAGGATCATAGGATCATAGGATGTTAGGGGTTGGAAGGGACCCAAAGAGATCATCGAGTCCAACCCCCAAGGGATCTTGGGATAAGTTATCCTGGAACTGTGTGTGGGCTATAAACTGTTTGATTTAGAAATAACACCAACTTTAGCATGCCACACTGTGCTTGGGCATGATTTTATTACATAACTGGAGCAAATGAGTTTAGCAAATGAGTTTAAAATGTACATGAAACATTAAGGTTTACCCCCAAATTGTTAGCATATTTTAACTGTAAAACAGCATTTCAGAGAGGGAAGTAGTCTTAGACAAATTTAAACATACTTCTAAGGAAATTGAGGTGGGTGCGGAAAACAATAAAAAACATGCTTTTTGTACTTTTATTTATAAACAACTGAACCTTCCTGCTTATCCAATTAATTGGTCTAACTTGTTCTATATGAAATGCAAGAGATGGCTTGTAAACTCACTACTGAGTTATGGATTGTTTACACTTTTGACTCACCCCAAAAAGACAGCTAAAACGAGCACTTTCCATGAGTGCCAAACACACACAGAGCAGGGTGGGGTACAGAAAACACCAAACCAAGAATGAAAACTTCACGTAACTATTCTGGTTCATTCCAGAATGAAAGAGCTTATATTGAATCACAAGCTCTGAATCGTGTGATGCTCCAAATATACCTAAAAGAGGTATTAGAACCTTACCACAAGAGATAACATGAGAAAGAGTCATGGTTTTTATCACTGCAGGAAGAAAGGAATAGCTTGCCTTGAGCAACTACGTATCATGAGGCTGTGGACTCCATGCTCATTTGATTCAATAGCTCTGCTTACCCGATCATACAAAGATGAAAGGTCAGTACCATACACAAGGAAGCAGAAACACCTCTTACGCAGTCTAGAACTCGCGTCGTGTGTCAATATTACTGAGTTACTATGACTATACAGCCAGCTTACTACTGTGATGAAGGACAAAATTGACAGTTTTCCCTTTGTTCATAGTCTAAGGGATACAAAGCTCAAGAACAAATTTTGATCTTCAGTTGTCTTCTTCCACAATTTCAGGATCTTTGAACAGGTTTATTTTGTCTTATTGGCTGTCTGTCTTAGCAATACAGTTTCTCCTCCAAACAACCATGTATGCAAAACTGTGTTAGTTATTTGTTCAGAAAAGAACTTTAGAGAGCATACACTTCATTGTATTTTATATACAAATAAATCATCCCTCATATGAAAAATATAGTTCAAGCACGAGATTTTCAGATACATTCTGTGTTGACTTAACTCACATTTACACTGATTTTTCAGAAAAAGGGATAGATTAAGTAGAAGCCTTAAATGACATTGAGGAACTCAGAATTATGAAGTCCAAGAACAGATAAGAGGATTAAAAGTCCTCTGTAAATCGCAAACGAGGTTCTTGTACACAACAACTCAGTGATTCACTTCAATACAATCTGTGGCCAGTAGTAGCTTTTAAAATATACCCCCATAATATCACACACTGGTTGGGTGATTTAATGGACCAAAGCAGTGACACAGAAGAGTTGAAACCTTTTTCTTCCCCCAGGAGAAAATTCAATAGTTATTAATACATTTTATCTTAATTCTGCTGAAAAGACAAAATATTATGGTTTGCTGCAGGTATTCATAGAATCAAGACCTTCAAGATCACAGAGTCCCATGATTAACCTAACTGTACCAAAGCCCACTGCTAAACCATGTCCTTAAGATCTACCTCTACAAGACATACTGATGGATGGTGATTCAACCCCTTTCCCTGGGCAGCCTGTTCCAAGGACTTCTTCAATGAATAATTTTTTCTTAATGTCTAACCTAAAATTCCCCTGGAGCAACTTGAGGCCATTTCCTCTTGTCCTATTTGTTACTTGGAAGAAGAGATGAACATCTACTTCTCTACAACCTCCTTTCAGGAAGCTGTAGATGCTCTACTCTGACCATCCTTTTCTTCAGACAAAACAGCCCCAGATCCCTCAGCTTCTCCACATGAGGCATCTTCTGCAGACACTCTACCACCTTGTGGCCTTTCTTTGGGCTTGCTTCTGCACCTCAAAGTCTTTCTTGTATTAAGGTGCCCAAAACAGCAAGTTTTCTGCTTTTATAATATATCTGATGCCATATACTCAGTAACTTATACCATCACATAGTGTTATCACTCTTAAGCCTTACATTGACATGTCAATATGACACAATATGTCTTTGCCTCCCCATAATGAAGAGCTGGCAGAGAAAATAACGGCCCCTCTCCCAGTCGTGCAACACTCCCTACAAGGATGTGTTGAAACAAATATTTAAAGGTCGCTGCCCGTAGAGAATGAGGGTAGGGGGGAAAAAAAATAAATCAAATCTCTGTGGTTAAAAAGAGTTACATTTAAAAAGATCAGTGCTCTAATCCCTTCTATATCACAGCTGGATTGATAACAACCAGTATTTTGCACAGAAGTGATTGCTGCAGAGATGCCAGAATTTCAACCTGGTAGTTTGTTTTGGTCATTAAATGCAGGTCATCTATTAAAATACTGTTTAATAATATTTATTTTGGAGTGCATCTCCTGCTACACACATTAATACATGTAATAGTGACAATACCTAAGGTCAAATAGCAGGGTAGCACAGCATCCAATATAAAAGCTTGATACATTCACAAATTCAAATATCAGTAGCCTATGAAGTTAATATTCAAGACTCTACAGCTTTCAGGGTTTAAGAGTAAGAAATTGCCACTGCAGTTCTTCGTCTGCTGCATAACAAAAGCACCAAACTCACTCTTTCAGGAGTTTTTTACTCATTGCCTCCAAGTTAAATGGACTCAAAGATGTCAGCTTCCTCTCCACTTTCATTCCAGGACACATACTAGCTCACAGCCTCCAAAACAAAAAAATAAATATCAGAGAGCCTAGCGGAGGACAGGAATTATGTGAACATAATTCACATATATGATGTATTTTAGTAATAGAAGGTATTTTTATCTACTTCATAGTCTACAGTAATTAGTGCAGCTTTTGACAAATCTCTGACTTTAACCAAAACCAAATATGAAAAGAACAAAATATATTGCATTAGGAAACCAGATTTTTTACTAGGTCTCCGAGTTCACGATAACAAGTTGCTGCACAGCAGAAATTCCCACTACCCTTCCCTGATTTAGGATATTCCTATGGGTTGGGAGAGATACGTATCACAGACCAGTCTGAGAATCTTCATTTGCCTGCATTGACGACAGAGAAGTGAACCAATCCTACTGCTTTCCCCAACAGCCTATGAGAAATGCTCAAAATTAGAGACGTCCTCCAGGAGCCAGGTTCACCCTGGTTAGACCTTTTCTCATTACACTTCTCACTTGCAAATATTCTTCTCAAGCAAATAATGGTCAATATTATGCCAAACCACTACACCAGCCAGGACTAGTTTTACCAGGTGATGAGTGCAAATTCCCCATTTTTCCTGGAGAGGCTTTTGCTTCATATAGAAGTCGCAGAATGCTAATTTCTTACCAGGCAAGACTGAATAGCTCTAACTTCATTGTTTGCTCAACTGAGCTTGAATCTGACATGACAACACTACCGTAACCAAAGAGATTCAACCCAAGAATTGTTGAGCTTGAAACAAGTCAAATCATTGTGCCAAAAAGACTTGAAAAGATAAACCCCAAGCCTTTCATAATATTGCAAGTTTGCAATGAGTTGTAACACGAGTGTCAGCAGGCTTTTAGAAGTGTTTCTTGGAGATAAAATTTGAATAATCTATGTGGTTTAATTTAAATAATTTATGCATATAGCACTGCAGAGTTATAATTGTAATTATAAATGTTCAGCTTGGTAGCAATGAGGTGCATTTGAAGCTGGATACTGATTGTACTGCATATCTTATGCTCCAAATTTCATTTTGTTGTGAACAAATCTTTGAGCACATGGATATGGCTCAGAGCTGCTCTAAAGTTCCTGAGTAAAGTTTCAGCGAGTTTCTCTCTCATGCATTTGTATTATTATTATTATTTGAAATTTAAAATCCAATCTTCCATGCTTCTGTGTCATGGTGATAAAGTAAAGGTGGCCAAAAAGTACTCTTGGTTGGAGGAGGACATTTTCTACTCTTCTTGGGAAGGAGCTGCTGTTTGTATCAATAACTTCCTGAAGCAATAGGCCCAGAACATAAACAACATTTTATACAAGTAGAACATTCTATTTCTGAAATTTTTGCACTTCGTCATGGAGAATGGATTAACCCTGTGTGACATAACAAATTCAAGTGTTATTTCCTTGAATTGAATGATTAAAATATTTTAAGAGCAGAAAAACCTTCCTATGACAAAACATCACCATCTTAGCAACTTGGTTCATAGGGAGGGAACATTAGAAGCATTTCAGAAACTGCATACAAAAGCCTGAAGAGATGAAAGGTTTGTTCCCACCATTCATGTTAATATTGTTATTGCTGAACTTGTAAAACATGCCTGACACCGAAATCGTATGGTACCATGAGACCATAGGTGGTGATTGCTCTTTTAGCATGTTTTGACTCTATTATAGGGTGTCTCTGTCTTTATGGAATAGCTGTGCTTCCCAAGAATAAAGTTTGAACCAGAAGCCACTTCTAACATAAGCAGCTGGACAATCATTTAGAAAATTAGTTTCCCCACCTCAGAAAGCCTCAGTTGCCACTTTGCTTTCCTGGTCAGAGGTGCTGCAGCTGCCAAACTAAAGTGTAGAAGAGCCACAAACAGTCAAAGATGAGAAAGCAGGCAAAGGGCTAATGGAAATGCACTATGAACTGTGTGAAGACAACACAGTGGCATCACATGCGATGGAAATGAAGTTTCCAGATCAGTATCATTGTTTCTCATTATCAGGACACGTAAAACACTTGGCTTGAGCTGCTCAAGCTAAGCAAGCTGTCATAACACACAGAAAGCCTAGCAAACAAAGTGTTTGTTCTAAAAACATAGTACCTACATACACCTTGTACCAAGGCCAGTAAGTTGAATGCCACAGAGGCATGCTGTGCTTAATAACTTTATTAGTGACTCCCAGGAGGTAACAGTGCTCTGCCAAGCTGTGGAATGACACCAAACTGGTTCCACTTCTTGACATACTGGAAGGCAGAGCTGCTATTTAGATAGGTCTACAAGAGTCTGAGAGATGGGCCCTTGTGAAATTTAAGACAAAAGAAGAGCTCTCAAAAGTAAGAAATAGAAGCTTCTTGCAAAAATAGAGGCTGGAAACTGAGGGACTGAAAAGCAAAGCCAGGTCACATCGTGACTGTGTTAACATGACTGTACCTAGAAGATCAGGGGAAGAGACACTCCACTCAGAATTTGTTAGAACAATTCACCAACTTTTGACAAAAAGGAACTAATGTCAAATAGTTAACAGCAAGAATAAAAAGAATGTGATGTTTTAAAAGCAAATAGCTACTAAATACAACCAGTTATTCTGAAATTACAGTGAAGATCCAGATAACAGAAAAGATAGGCTCTCAGTCTTGGAATTTAATAAATTGACATTGTTAGATGCTGTGCTCTTGATCTGAGATAAGCAGCTTTATCAAAGCAGCCAGTTTGCTAAATAACCAGTCTGAGGAGTTAAAAAGAGATTAAGCAAGTGAAACTTTCAAAAACCATGTCCTGCTTCTGTAGTGGTCAAAATCACATCTGCTATAAGCTTTATAGCTTCAAGCTCCTTTTGAACACAAAAGGTATTAACCAGACATGAAAAAAACACAGCTCAATTTATAGAATCATTTTAGGAAGACTGCCTCTGTGTTTTTTTTTGCTGAAGAAACTGTCCCAGTCTGCAAATGCCAGCAAGTTGTGGCACACCTAGAAGGCTGCCAGAAGAAACAAACCCCCCAGCTGCTTCCAAAGCTGTGGTACTTAGCTTTAAGTTCAGACTAATCAACAGCACTTTTTTCAGGCAATAGTTCAAGTTGAATGGATAGAGCATGTAATAGTAGTGAATTGGTTTGCTTCCTCTCTGCCACAGTTTAAGTGTACAACCACAGTTTTGTACGTCCCAGGAGAGAAATAGTTAATGTTTAGAATTTGAAGTTAAGGCAGAACAAGACAGGTTGAAAACCAACTGAAAGCAATTACACAGGATTTTGCACCACTAACTCAACTGCTTTGTAAGCTTATTTAAATTTTAATCAGCCTTAAAACCAGTGTCTGGCAAGTCCAAATCTTTATCTCTGATACAAAATTAAATCCCAGGGTACCCCCTTGTCAAGACTACACAAACCACCACAACTCCCAAAAAACTCCCTAACCACAACCCACACCAAATAAACCCCCAAACACATTAACATGAGGTAAAGCCTGAGACAGCTCGACTCCCTTCTCTGCCACAACATTCACAATCATACTGTCCCATACAAGAGCTTGCACGCAAATCAAATCTCTAGAATGAGATGTGCTTGACAATGAACAAAACAGTTCCAAACTCCATACTAGGTTTATTTTTGCTACTCAGAGATTGCTTTTTCAGTCTCACAACACAAGATTTCAGCTGTGACTAATCAGTCCCTGCCAGACAAAGCAGCCATGCTCATTCAACATTTCTACTATGCTTCTTTGCATGTGCCTAAACCACTTTTGCTGTTCTAAAAAATCCCCAACCAGCAACTGGAAAACCAAACAATCCAGGTTTAACAGACTGCAGTAACCCCTGAACTTGAAACACAATTACACTGACATATTGAAATGGAAATGTAAACAAAAGGGCGAGAGCACGCACACAGAATTACACTGCACATCCACTACGCATGAGAGACTGAAGCACAACTCACTCGTCTGAATATTTCTGTCTACCTGACATCATATATTACATAATTCAGAGATTGGAGGGCAGGGAAAATACAACATGATGAAAAAGTAAAGATCCTAGCAACCATAAACAGGTTATAAATTCAAGAGTTCAGATTACCTGTAGCACAACTCTCAGAACAAAGACCTTGTTTTCAGTAGTGTGTGCACTATGTTTGTCCCACAGCAGGCAGCTGTCTCTTCCGAGTGATGCCTAAAGTAACACTGATTGATGCTGCTTCTCCCATCATTTTCCAGACCTTCCTGCTTAATGAGGTGAGCTGCACAATGTCAGCTTATTTACGTGCTGGCAAAACTTTTCTTTGAAGGGTCACTGCTCTTAATTTTGGTAGCACTTGCTTAGTGCTTTGCTTTTAGGTCTGTCAAGACTTCCATTATAAACCCACTTTTAGATGTTTATTCAGTAATACCCTTCAAGTCCACTGTGGGTTGAATCATAGTTCACAAGGTCTCGGTGAGTATTTTTGTAAGCAGTCATGGTTCTTAGGCTCCATCCCCACAACTAAGGAATGCCTCTTTCTGCTGTTTCTTTTTTGGAAGGGCATACCTACCTCCTTCCTAAGGAAACAAGCATTTTGCAGGTAGGAAAACCTTAAACAGAAAGGGCAGTCACATTAGAAAATATTATAAACTTGCAGGAAGTACTGGCCTGCACAGAAAACCCCCAGAATTTGTTACTCTGCAAACACAAGTTCCTTGCAGCTTTTGGAAGGAGTTGCTTCTCTGTCTCTTCTCACTATAACCACTGTATGATATTAACTTATTATCTTCCACATCTATATTATGGCAGGCCTGTTGGCATTCCCCTTATCTCAAAGTCAGGGGATACTATTCTTACTGAAGACATGTTCTCACTTAACCATGTAGATTTCCTACTTCATGCTTCAAATTACACACATTGTTTAATGCTGAAAGCTACAGAATGCAGGTAGCCAATGTAGGATTGATCACCAGGAACAGGAAATAAAGTAAATATCAAAGCTAGTCATCTGTTGTTCAGTCATGGCAATGCACACATACGAAATGGACCACAACAGCGATACGACCGATCGAAGGGTACAAGTGGAAATCCAACAGATGAACAGCAAACATAAGCAGCTATTTGGCAATAAGCAAACAGAGAGTGGAAACTGAGTTGCATATGCAGTACTACCTATGCTTGAGAAACAAGTAGTGTGTTAAAGGCACTCACAATTATCATGGGAACGTAAAATAAGGCTCAAGTCTCACAGCTGCAAATTTTAGGGTCATGACTGCATGCCGTAACACTCTGGAGTCTTGCAGCATGAGTAGCAATCAGACCACAACCCCAATGTCCTGAACAGTGACCGAGTTTACCTGTCAGGTTCACAAGCCCTTATCAATCAACAACCTCAGGTCATTACGCTATGGAACTACTAACTACCTATCCGCCCCAACTTGTAACACAGACTGAAGCTCTTAAGGTAACGCAAAAACATCAAACAATAAAACATAGAAGAAATTACTTCTTTGGTATTGAGTTCAGGGTTTTAGCTTTGTCATTAGGGTGGTAACCAGAACAACCAGAGATACTCTAGCTACAAGAGCTATTACTGCAAGTAATTGCTGGGCAAGTAATCAGGGGAAAAGTGGGAAGGGAAGGAAGTGTTTGTACTAGCATTAATAGTCATAGTTTGCTCACATGGTTTTCACATCATCACATATTTCTGAAATGCCTAAGTTTTCTTGTGTTTACTAATCTACTTCTAGTCTACTTATAAATCCCTAATAATTCTCCATTTTAATCACAGATAAAGACACCTTAAAATACCGAGTTGTGGAAGACATTGTGTATTCCTTAACACAGCTACATAAAGCCTTTTGTATTAGCTCTAGCACTGTTTGAAAAGTCTTCCCCCAGCTAGGAACAAAATTATTCTACCTTTGAAGTTGTAATCCTCTCCTGTATTCCTTTTGCCACGATCACCAGAATGACAGAATATTGTATCTGATCCAAATGTGTCTTCCACTCTCATTCAAGTAATTGGACCTGTAACATAGATTTAGAAAAACAAGTACAAATATACAGGATTAGAACAACTCTGAGAGTTAAAGATCAGAAATCTAACTGCTCCTATCATATGGCAAAGGGCCATTTTCCTCTGGTATTTAAACAAAGCTGATCTGTAATACCACCCAGATGAATTTTGTGGTTGTTTCTTAAATCAGTGTTTTTTAAAAAAAGGAAAAGAAGCAAAATGTTTTAGCGGTGTAAATAAACTTTTAGAAGAGTAATAAAAATTAAATAGAAGTATTTTCACTATGCTCAAAATGCCACAGAAACTCTTTAATGCACAAAGAACTCTTTTAGGAAGAGAGTTTCCAGTTCTCAGAAGAGACACTGAAGTTAACTGAACAAATAGGGGGTTTTTATCTCATCTTTTGAGATTTGCAAACAGAAAGAGGAAAGTAGCAGCTTCCTTTGATCTGAATTTAGCATTGCAGTCCTTTGTTATTTCATCTGATATCAAGAGTGAAATAGGGAATTATTAATACCAAGTCTGAAATTGAGAAAGAAAAAGCAGGAAAACCACCCAACAGACACACTAAGTGTGTTTTTGTCTGGGATGGAGTTCATTTTCCTCACAGTAGCTGGTAAGGGGTTGTGTTTGAATTCATGCTGAAAACACAGGGACATTTTAGCTACTGCACAGCCATGCTCACATGACACCAAGGTCCTTTCTGCTCCTCACATCACCCTGACAGCAGGGGTGCACAAAAATTTATGAGAAGGCACAGCTAAGACACAGAACCCCAACTAACTAAAGGGACATTCCGTACCCTGTGGCACCACGCTCAGCAGCATGGCCCCCTCAAAACCTCACAGCAAGTTCTTGCCCTCAGCTGCCCTAACACAGACCCCAAAAAACAGGCTCCTGCAGCACCTCCCTTCTCCTCCTACCTTAACTTTGCAGGGGCCACCTCAGGAGCTACTTGCTGTCCACACTGACCAGAACAAAGCCTTCCCCATTCCTCCTGGAGCAGCCGCTTCCACCCTCTTCTAGAACCTTCTCCTCATCAGCCTCAGCTGTGCTGGGGCGGCTCCCACACCCACCATTGCAGGTGCACCGAGAGGCACCTTCCTCAGCCAGCTGGTGAGGGCCCAAAAGAAGGCAGTTCATGGCTGATCAAGGAGATTGCCTCAGGCTGCGATTCTTTAGTCCGCCCTGTTGCAGGGTGAGCACTGATAGAGGCTGTCTCTGCAGATTTGGAAGAGTTTCAGTCCGTTTTGGCACAAGGGTAGGCCAGGCCTGTAAGAGTTTCAGTTTTCGGTCCATTTTGGCACAAGAGCAGGCCAGGCCTCCTTGATCTGCATGTCATGAGTGTTATTTCTGGTGTTGATGGCTAACAAGAGCCTCTCGATGGCTGACAAGAGCCTCTCATTGCTGGAGAACTAAAAACTGGATGTTAGGAACCACAGTAGCAATGATGTCTGGTTTCCTGAGGGCACGTGCTTGTCATCCCCTGACAAGCCTCCCCACACCTCACAAGTCTGAGCTGATTTCAATCCCACAGAGGCAGAAACCTATAAAACCTACAGAACTGAAGCTTTTTTGTACATTTTCACAAACACCAGCATGTTTATAACTTCCACCATTGACTGCACGGTGTGTGACAGCCCCCTGCATGCTAAGGCCTCATGCAGGGAAAGAGCTGGAGCACTGGCACATTAGTTGTGGGAGGATTTAGTGATGAAGCCCCTGTATAATCTCAAACTGGAGTAAGTAATGCTACTAGAGAAATAACTTGATGTTTTATTCAGGATTTTAAATTTATGATTTTGAATACAAAGCTTTAGGCATTTGCTGCGTTACATGGCAAGTTATTGTCATGGAAGGACAGTGCCACAGTCCGTGGTAGTGAGGATCATGCTGTATCCTCAAGCACTTGGCAGGCTTTCTGGAAGGAGATTCAAGGTGTCTGCAACACAGATGCTTTGTCAACTCTGTTTTAACAGGGAGAGGGCCAAAACCAACAGTTCATTTATAGGGTTCCCTTAATGGAAAATATTTGCCTTTAAGATTTAGAGTAAGTACTGGGATTCTGGTTAGCGGAGACTTAATGCTTTGCTGACTCATACTATATATAATGAAGGTTTAAAAAATATATATCCAATTCATGAAGTCTCCTGATACTATGTTAGTCCACCAACAGCCTTTATTTAAAGTTGGATTCTGTGAGTCTGCTATAATGAGCTAAAAAGTGCACAGATAAGCAGTTATTTCTGAAAATGTGGCTCCCTATCGATGTATATTTTGCACAGCCTGTATATCTTAATTGAATTGAAATGAGTATGGGACCCTAGGGCTTTTTAGGTCTAGTGAGGCATTAAATACTCCAAAAGCACAATAAAAACTGAAAAAAATCCCCACTCTTCCAAACTATTGAACCTTGTTGCTTTAGCTCTGGGCACAGCACTCCTGCTGCCTAGCAAATACACACAAAAATATTGCTTACAGCCCTTTGTAGTCTATACTTATAGCCCTCATACCTATAAACTCGCATATCTCCTGTACTTCCGATGCATCCATCTGTCTGTCGCAAGTGCTCTTGTCAACTCTTCAAGTTGCCTCGTGTGCACTTGTATTTTCTTCTTTCTGAAGCCTCTCACTCCAGGTGTAATCCTGTGGTCATTGGAAACAAAGAGATTTTGGCTGTAGTGACAAACCATTGCCCTCTGTGTTCAGATGGGCCTTTATTTCACTGTTTCCAGGGAAGTCTGTCTCTTGGAGTTGGATTAAGATCATGTAGACAAGGTTTTTGTAAAAGAACTGTTCTTGTTGATTATCATTCTTCCTGCTTTTGGCTGTTCCAGAGCAATCCTGAATATTTTGAGTCAATGATCAACATATTTTTGACTGTAATTTAGAGACCTCAATTGGTTAAGCAATTAGAAGAAAGTTCTGAAATCTTGGATGCTTACCCAAATTGAACTGAACCTCTGAATATTTTTGTTTGCCAGTCAGCCTTGGATGATACTATTTACATTTTCACAGAGGGAGTATTATTGATCACCTTCCATTACCATGAATGTTATAGTGTCAATCAAGAACAAGCAGCTTGATAACACTCAGACTCCAGCTGTACAAATGTTCTCTTTTTGGGGCTCATTAGTTTGCTCCAGCTGGCATCTTTTCAGCCAGAAAAAAGCACTGGTGTTTTCCTTCAGTACAAACAATATCCAATGAAAATATTTTGCATAAACTTTGAATCCCAATTAACTGAAGATGACATTTAAAAAAAATATAATCAGACGAGATCTTGTCTAGGCATTAGATCTGTACATGGTGCACTGTTAGGATATATATCTTTTTCTGGGATATTTTGATATCCCAGTCAAAGTGGTGAAAATGTCCAAACTACAGAATAGACTTGAAATCAAAGACTGGAAAATGTCACTATGTTAGAAGCAGTTGTTGCCCACAAATTAAGATACGTTAATTCAAGTGCCAAGTTGAGTACATTGGTGGATTAAAGTGTAGAGCTGAACAAAGAAAGGTAGGTCTACTGCTGCTGTGCATTACTGAATTAGTTTCACTTATAAAGAAAAGAATATTGCTTTCATTCATCTCAGTCACTTACTACTATTACTGAAGAATAATTCAGATTCAGTGACTTCAGCTGTACAGATGATGGTACTATAGAGGATGGCAAGAAAAGGTGACTCAAGAGTGATGAATGTAATTATAAGAGCTGAAAACTTGTCTGTCTTTAACAGAAGATAGAGCAGAATCTGTAGATGCTATTGCTCCATAAGTCCATGATAAGCTTTGTAAAGTCTGTGGATTTTAAGGGATGGTGGCTGTTCTTTTTATTGTACTTCTACATCACCAGGACATATTGACCAAAAGTGTGATGGCACAGGACATTCACTCTGAATATTTGCTGGTAGAGCTGTGAGAAACTATATAAAACAAAAGAGTTTAATGTAGTTGTAATTACGTACTGTAGTGGTTTGTAGATGGAGAAATAGTTTACATAGTTAGTGATATTGGCCAGAATCAAAATCATATTGAAGTAAGTGAAAATATTTTTAAGTCATACCAGTGTGTTTTGGATTAAGCTTCCATATGACTTTACAGTGTAGGTTTGTAGTTTTGCTTTTGGTGAAAAAGCTTTCTGTGTTTTGAATTTGAGGTTGGTTTTTTCCTAACATTTCTCATGTAAAGATTTATCTTCTTTTTTCATCTATGGACTCAGTATGGAACAACATAATCAAGTAAATAGTAAACTTGGAGTTAATGATTCATGTGCTTAAAACTCAGCATTTCTGTAAATTGTTGCTAAAATGACTTGAAACAAAAATTCAGATATAACTGTGAATGACAAGAAGTGAATGCAGATGTTTATTATACTTGCTACAATCCTAAATATTTAATTTTCAAGGACAGAAAACTGATCTTATCAGTGTTTCCTGCTGAAGCTGAAATAGCTTACTTTACAGCCTCAACTTCAATTCGGTGAAGAATATGCAAGAAAGCCAAGACTCACTATGTATCTTATAATTCCAAAAGAGTATTTGTTTCACACTGACTTACATATCAGGTTTCTGAAGTAAGAAATCAAAAATCATTTTATATATTCTTATTTTGCTGTAAAGACAGCCACTCCAGCTTATCAGAATATGGCTACATGCGTACGCACAAGAAGCAGAATGATTTAGTAGACACTGTATTTGCTCATGGTTGCCAATTAAACAGGTGTGGGGAAGAAAAATGCAAAACCTAAGCCTTTAAGGAAATCCTGAATACATGAAAATATATCTGAAGTCTGAATACTTTTCTCTCTCTTCTTTGTTTTGAAACAATCTTTTAGACTTACAGTTCCAGGGTTTTGTTTTAGAATCTGCTTTTTCAAATGAGTAAATATAAGACAAAATTGTGAATTCAGACCCAAGTCAAGTCAACAGGAATAAACTGAGTCAATCTGGTAAGTAAAGCCTTATGTGAGCACCAGACTCCCTACAGAAACAGGTATTTACCTTATAATGTTTGCTTGTCTCCAAAACTACCTTGTTTATTTTCTTTTCATCAGTAACAAAAACTTTTCATGCACCTTGTGGATTTGTGGATACATATTGTGTTGTTCTTACAACAAATTTGTACATTTCATGTTGTGACTCTCAGGTGAAGTTTTCATTTGTTTTATCTCTGCAACATTAATCCATCAAACACATCTTCTTTGGCTTAAATTTCAGAGATTCTGAGCATCACAGAACCTCACTGAAGTTAGACACATTAGTTACGCCAAGAAAGTAACGAGATTCGTGCCAAACCTGCGATATCCAACACTGCCTTTAGCCACCAATCTGCCTTGTACAATAGGTGGTTGGTCAAAGTGTTGCTGGGTGGATGGTTCCTCTGTGGAATCCCATAACTTAAATCTCTTTTTCATGGAGATGTTCATACAGACACATTTCAGAATTAATAATGGTAGCAGAACTAATTTAGGATATTCACCTGTATTTTTACTTTTAAAAGGGATGCTTTTACACTGAACACAGCAGCATCCTAAGGGCAGCAGAAGGAATATGAAAAGTATAGATTTGTTCAAGGCACAAAATGATTTTTAGAGTCCAAATATTAAAGAAACCAACAACAAATATTCTCTGATTTTTGTGATAGCAGCTAGGAAATAGTTTGGGTTCTGTTACTATTTATAACCTGCAGCATTTTGTATTCATTACAAAACATTTAATAACTTGATTTGGATATAGAGTCAGTGACAAGAAAATACATACACTGATTTTGTGGGAATGTTTTACAGTTCTTCCTACATCAAGAACCAGATGACAAGATAACTAGCTCAGCTTGACTTTGTGGATGAAATACATATTCAGTTAACTGCATCAGATTTTAAATCTTACTTTAATATTTGCAAAAATTCAAATAATCAATTAACTTTATTATAGAAAATATAGAGCGCATAGGAGGAATGAGGGAATCAGGTTAAAAATGGAAGGAAGAATGTACAGGAGGAAGAGCCAAAGCTATGGCAAAGTGCATTATTGGTGGATTCTGCCAAAGAGCAGAAAGGCTTTTTCCATCCAAAGTTCTATTTTGCAATTAGTCAAAGCTGTGGCTGCAGTTGCTCCCTGCTAAACCAGCATGGCAGCTGTGTAAACTCCACTTTAAAACCTGGTATTTCACATATTCACTTGGCATTTAAGCTCCATGAGGCTCCTCTTGAATAGATGAATGCATACACCAAGCAGTTTTCTCCTGAATGGTAAAAGTCCCATAAAGGTCAACCTTTATCTTCCAATGCATCATTAGATTAGAACTAAAGTTTGTAAATGAAAGCTGATAAAGCTAGCAAAATTAAAATGCCATTTACTTTGTTCACCACACCCCTAGAAAGTATGGAGATAGTTATTATATGACAGAAGGGTCCTGATTACAACTCTGTTTGTGGCAAATTCTGTCCTGGAAGAATCTTCACTCCTAGAAATATGAAGAAAATCAGCAAACAAAAATTAAAGATCATAATTTTAAAAACATGTTTCAGATCATACCTGCAAACATGTCGGTTATGGCCATACCTTTACTTCCTAAGTGCATCCATAAGTGGTTTCAGTATACCTGAATATACTAAAATATTTAAGACTGAAGGTGTTTATATTTCAGTTATGATTTAATTGTTAGGGAAAAAAATTATGACAAGAAGCAGCACAGTTTGTAGCTTCCGATAGTTTTTATAATTATGCATTTTAATGCATCATTCTGTAGCTTTGAGCCTGTGTTTTCCAGTACACTGAAGTCAGTATTGGCTTGTAGTTCATTGTCAGCTGAGCTGACTCAATTCTGATGCTCCTTCTTGAAGTATTGGTGTTGCTGCATTGTTCTGGCTATAGAGACTGCCTGTTGTAGCACTGCTATACAGTTCTGGCATAGATTATCTTGTCAGTATCTCTAGCAGTTCTGTTCCAATTTATTGACTTGCTTATCCTGGAAAAACCCAAATCACGGGAAGAAAGTATTTATTCAGGCAAAACATGTTAATTCCCCAGTGAGAGTCCCTGATTAGCACAGCAGAACAGTGTTCCTTTGATTACTCTGCATTCTGAAATGCAGTCATCAATAAATTGAGACTCCAGTGCTGATTAAATCAATAAAAAGTCCTCTGTTGCCTTGCTAAGGGGGACCTGGGCAGTCAGCCTGCAACTGTGATCTAGTCGACTTGAAATGACCTTGCTAGACATTGGCAAAAGATAAGCAGGCTAAAGAAAGTTTCTCCAAGCCCACACAAGAGTAATTTCCTTTCCATCTGCCATTGTGGAACATGGTTTGCTTTTCCCGGCCAGCAAATCTTGTCAATGCGTGGAAAATTCATGCCTTCATAGCATTGCTTGGCCTATAGTTCTGAGACCATTAGCAGAACACTTTTTAGGAGCTTTTGGTCCAGCCACTTCCCTCAGAAGTGCTACTATGCTCTAATTCCCGTGCTTTTAGTTGTTGAGTGTAGAAGGAAAAAGCCAGAGTAGCTATGCAAAGCAATTGGCTAGGATGAGATGCTAGTTTGAGTAACAAAATTCACAGGTTTCCAGGACACTCGGTTGAACATGTGTGCGACTTCTTCATCTGTGTGACCAGTTGGTTCTTACATCTTTGTTCTACCCTTCCTTGGACTTCACAACCGAAGACTGTTATGTGGTTGCATCAGCAATGTTCAGTCAGTGCCCTAGTCTGACAGGATTAAAATGATGGGAAATTTGGCTTGCTCAGGAATGGGTGATCTAGTTTGAATGAAGCCGTAAGTTTAGCATTAAATAATATCTGCACTGTTTCAAATAACACAAAAAAGCTAAACTGTCAGAATTCTCCATTTAAGAGTTCAAGGAGTTTTTTGTACTCCAGATAGGGAGATCTGAAATACACATATTTTAAAACACAATCAAGTGCACGCTGAGTGGAGAATTGTTTCTAACTGCATCAGTGGATAAACACCGGGGAAGCAGAATTGTTTTGTTAGCCAAAGATGTTTTATACAGGAGCAAATGGCCATAAATACATTTAGCAATACATTAAAAGAAGGTTTCTAATCTTCAAAGGGATCAGATGCAAGAACAGCTTTCTAATAAAGTTTTGTAAAAAACCTAAGGTATTAAGCTTGATTGGTTTATGATCATAGTTAATTACAATAGTTGAGACTGACTTGATAACTTAGGGAAACCTTTCTGAAACTGAGTCCTGTATTGCCATCTCTATATGCTGAAGTCCTTGATAAAGTAAAATTTCAAAGCAAAAAATTACAGAGGAGATCACATATGAAACCTAATTTTTTTAAAATTATGTGCTATTCGCCTTTGCAAACTCAAACTCATCTGACTATCTACTCTAGCAACAAAAATCAAGGGTGACTCTAGGCCTTTACAGCACTAGACCTCTCTCTCACATGGAACAGCCAACAGGAGCTCTGAATCCTATTGGAACACTTTCACCAAAACATTGTGCAAGAAAATGAAAGATGTCTGTATTCTGCACCTCAGGATAATTTTTGTGTAGAGTTTTAACTTAACTCTGGTTGAACTTGATGATCCTGAAGGTCTTTTTGAGCCTAAACAATTCTATGATTCTGCTTTTTATTACTATTTATTTTTCAGCCTGTACCTCTTCAGAAGGGTATTTAGAAATCAAAACTGAAGATGTTTAGCATGGTACTGCATTCACAGACACATCTCCCTTGATCAACTCTCATTTTTCCCTCAAGTAACGTTTGCTCAAGCAAAGAAGAGCGCTTCCTTTTACGTTGTCCTTTTTGAATGCCGTTGTGGCAACAGCTGCTTTGTGTGCTTAGTTTCTATCATGCCTGACACAACATGTGCTTTCTTGGAATGAAGATCAAGAATAGTAGAAGGATAATATCAATAATAAGAACTTCAAGTTGGATGCACAAAGTATTTTGCAGGATTCACTACCTCGTCTGTACAGTATGCTTGATGCTAAGTTGGTTGAGTTTTAATTACTTATTCTTACCAGGTTCAATAGCTAACATTGAACCTGGTCTGAAAATCCAGTCAGTCTCTTAATTGCCTTAATAATGCACATATAAGCCTCCATAGTCTTTGCTCTTACGTGACAGTTTTGTGATTAATACTAATTAATGACACATCAGTGCACATTTTAAGTGAGTGATGAATAGTTCATCTAACCCTGATAATGAATACACTAAAGCAATATTCAAGCAAGGCATCAGAGAGGGGGAATCTAGATAAACATACCTCAGTTTTCTCCTGAGGTAAGTTGGAATTAGACAGTGTTTGGTTTACATTGTAGAAGGTCTCCTAAAAGGTTTAATTTCTTGCTTCTGTTTTCCCAACTTGCTGCTTCTCTTCTTTTTTAAACCACTTCTTCGGTGATGTATAAGAACGGAAACTAGCAGTGAGTAAACATGCCAGAAAGATGGGAAATGCAGATGATCACAGAATCTCTATATCTCTCCATAGATCAGAGATTTAAAGACTGCATTATAATATAGTCACATTTTCACTCTTCTGAAACTCATGACAAAAGAGTGGGCCAACAGGTTCACAATATTTGTTTGGAGGAAAGTGGTCAGGCATTCAGTGTGTCAGAAACTATAGCAGTGTCTTAGGAGTAAGAGCTGCTTTAGCTCTGCTTCTTCTTTAGATAATTTGTTGTGCCTGTTCTTGCACTGTTGCACTGAATTTTTTTATAAACATAGGCCAGAAAAATGAACCGTGATGTCAGTGAGAGAGACTGATTTCTTATATATCAGCAAGTGATGGGGAGAAAGGGCTGAAAACAGGAAGAAATTCTGACTGCATAGCCCTGCAGAAAACAGAGTGTGAAGAAGCCACAGATAATTATAAATACAGTTATTTATTCAGATAACTGATTCCAAACCTGTGAAGATCTGTAAGGCTTTTTAAAGGAGTTGCACTATAGTTGTAAATAGATAGAGAGACAGAGAGAGAGAGAGAGAGAGAGAGAGAGCGTGAGAGAGAGAGAGATATTGAGGATTGGGAAAGAGATAGGCAGGCATTCCTCTTTACAGGAAAATCATAGATCCTTTAAAGTCAGTACCAAAGCTGAATAGGTCAGGATTTCGCATTGAAAGTTGTTGTAGAAAAGAAGAAAAAGGAAACATTCCTTACACTGAAGTTTAACAGACTGCAAAATAGTTGATGTGAAATGCTATTCCAGGAGCTGACTGATGCTTTCTTGAACAAACCATCTGTGAATATATTGCTGTGTGTTGGGTGAACTAATAGGCCTTTTAAATCTTTTAAGTTTTACTACACTGCTACAATAAAAGACACAAAAATAAATTATTTCCAGTGGTTCAATGAATTATGTAACTTTAGAAAACTAGAAATGTGGCACTTCACTTGGCCATGTCCCTTTAAGGGACAATAATTCCAAATTTGAAACCTCTACTACCTTGTTTTCTATATTCAGGTTTTTTCAGGTATATTTTACACAGTTACTATCTTTGCAGTTTTGTGTCTTAGCTGATATATAGTCATGGTTTCTGGATTTTTTTTCTAGCTTCCTTGGCAATGCAAGCACAAATATCATGAACAAGTTTATATTTTATTTAATTTGATAATGATATAATGGTTGAGACAGGGACCTTGCTTCTGTGGAAGGAATTGTTTTCTTATACACTGTAAATGGAGAATTATGCTGCATTGTGTTTATGGTGAATGGAAGTTCAAAAGTAAACCTTTTAAAGAACTTAATTTAAAATCAAATACAATTAAGCACCTCAGGTGTTAAACAGAGTGTGACTGGCAATGTAACTTTACCTAATAGAAAACCTACGGAAATGGCATCTCTCTGCTGTGAAGATTGACAGACATCATAAGTAGGGAAGACGTCCGTGCTGAATGAACTTAGCAGGGTTTATTAACACCAGTGATTCACTGCAAAAATGCAAGCTAACATTATCTGAAATGAATTAAAAGTGATTTAGCCAGCAGCAGGCCTTTTAATATAAATTTAGCAGGACAGAAAAGTCAAGCACATTTCACAGCAAATAACGTCTAAAACCAGAGAGACAACTAGAAAATGGGATAAGTGTAGCAAGAGCAGCAGACTAACTTGATGAAGTTTGATAGTGTTCTGCACAGTTATGTACAAAATCAGGTGTACTGGAAAGAAATGGAGCAGGCTAGTAGTATGGTCAGAGAGAGTAACTCTACATCAGATGCTACTGGGTGTTGGCAGCCTCATTAGTGCAGTGCTGAATTCCAGCTCACGCACCTTGTCTATAAGCATCTCAGTCCTCAGGATTGCCTTGGTTGAGCCAGTTCATGTCTGCATACAAAACACTCTTCAGGAAAATGCCTGAAAGGTTTAACTTGCACAACCTGGTAAAATCACAGCTGACGGGACATGTGGATGGTGTCTACAAGTTAAGGAGTGAACAGTTTAATGGGAATTTTAGCACAAGAATGGACATACACCTCAGCTAGATGAGAACTATGTTCTAAAAGGTAACAAAAGTGTGAGCTCTAGTACACATATTTGTGAGAAACTGAGGGAAAAATAGAGCGACAACTCTTGTGATTGACCTTGATAGGCTTAGAGAAGGGGATGTTACATATCTTTATTTTTAGACTTTGTGACTATGAGGTCAAAACTCTTTTACTGTTGAGGTCTTTTCTGACACTCTGATTTAAAAAGATTGTAAACAAGAAGAGTTAAGAGGGAATGCTGGGCCATGACTTGGGTGAAGTGCTGACCCCAGTAAAATCAATTCAATCTGCTGATTTGATGGGGCTAGGATTTTATCTTGGATAAACTACCCAGATTCTTCTAAACGCTCTTTTTGTCTGGAAATGCAGAACATGTAATAGAAGAAACACATATTAAAACATCAAAGCCTTGATTTGCTTTGTGCCAGTTCAAAGTACACGTTGCAGCTCTAAACACTTCAGCGTTTCTCTTTTAGTGTTGGAGTGGCTTATTTTCTCCTGTAAAGAAAAGCTAGTAGCATGCTTTCTGAAGGTAGTGTCATGCTGTCCTAAGTTGCTTGTTCTTGCAGAACAATAGTTATTTTCCTAGTACAAAGAAAATGGCTAATTAAAATTTAATGTACATATTGAATTCCTGGATATTTTTAAGGAAGTAGTTGAAAAGGAATGGCTTTTACTCATAGTTTCTAGTTTTTATCCTTTACTGCCAAGAAAGAGCAATTAGGTAAGAAAAAAAGAATCTCCCTTTTATATTTTATACATAAGAGAGAAAATATAGTGAGAAGCAGTAAAAGAAAGAGCTGGAAGTAAAAATTCCAATAAAATTTACAAGGCAATTTACTACAGTGTGAGGACTGACTTCTGCATGGTTCAGTCCTTAGGTTTTGTGCTTGCTCATGAGGAATGATACATAAAGCTGAAGTGTGACCCTAAATCCTGATGTTTTCGGTGGTACATACACTCAATTGTAAAGATAACAGGTGCCCTCAGAAATAAAGATGGACTAAATTATTAGTTTTGAACATGTGTTAAGTCATAGGTATCCACAGCTCCTTGGAGGACAGCATGCTATTCCCTCAGACTAGAGAATGAGAAGTGACAAGAGAGACTTCAACGCACACCTACAGTTGTACACAATCACTGCAGTGTAGTTTACATTCAATAATGTATTATACAGCCTTTATATTTAATCTATTCTAAAACCAGCCACATATGTAAAAGTATTGAACTTATGGGGCAAAAGCCACAAGCAGTCAAAAAGCCCTTTACCTGTTCTTCACACCACCACAGGAAAGCAAATCTTTACTCCTGCGCTTCCAGGTCACTGTCATACTCAGCAGAGTTAAAGCCATTTTCTTATTCCATGTAATTAATTTTTGTTCCAAATCTCCTGAACATACCTGTTCTTTATCTGAAGTTCACATGCCATGGGCCAACAAAGGCAAATATGGCCAGGTCTCTGATGCTGTCTTATATATCTCAAGCTCAATGTGGAAAGTCCATTACCATGTCTCCAAAAGTAATTTCAGAATGCAAATGTGCTGGCTAACGATTCTTGTCTCAGAATGATAAGCAATTTCCTTGCCCCATGCTCATTTATTTTTCATAAAGAATGAAATATAGGGCAGAGTTTTATTTGTTGACAGTTATCAACAGTAACTCAGACTCAACACTGACCTAAATTCTTCCTTCTCAGAAGCACTGAAGTAGAAAATAATGAATGCAGTGTTGTTTCTCAAATGCAAAACTTGAAATTGCTGGAATGGCTCTAAGTTGAAGACCTTCAGTTTTACTGTTCAATTCCTAACAGTAAATTCTTATGTAGAAAAATTATCTGTTTGCTAGGCACTCCTGTACTGTACTGAACTACTAATATATTCGTTTCTCCCTGATTTTACTTTGCCAACGGTGAATATTATTTATTGAGAATTATTCCACATGCACAGGAAAAATGAAAAAATCTAAACCAGTGCATAAAATGGTGAATATCATTTATCAAGAAGTGAGAATCCCCAAGTTTATGCAGTTATAGATTTTTTTTATTTTCACATGCATGTGGAATTTAGTGCTGAAGCTCAGTGCTGTGGAATATCTGCAAAGAATTAGCTGATGATGCTGCCTTGTGCATTGCTGTTTGAATTTAATTGTTTGCCCAAAGCAAGTGTTTAGAACTTAAGTGTCTCAGTTTTCTGCTGACTTCTTTACAAGGGTGACTATTTTTATGTCAGAGAGGATTTTTGTTTATGCTTTGTGGAAGGTTCCTAATGATGTATCATTTTAATAAACATTTTCTTTGAGAAACATCCAAATGATCTCATTAAAACCAGTGTTAGCGTGTGTCAGCCCTCCTAACAATCATCACATCAGCAACAGCAGTCTTCATCAGTGACATTTTTATTTTAATAGAATAGATTATTCCAGCTAATGGTAATTAAAGATCTGCATACAGCCTTGATGTCTCAGCAGGAAACCTCACCTTTAGACTGAGAGGTTTTTGGGGTAAGATGTGGATAACAGTATGCTGTCCTCCCAGTACCCATTGCACTCTCAGGTAGATTGGTGGGCAGCAAAGTGTCTCATACACTGTCTCTGAATGCAAATTTATCTCCAATATATTCTTTTGCTGTTTCTCTTAATTTTATTTACTATAGATGCCTAACTACTGATTTCCCTCTGACATTAGGGTTTTTAATACATAGGGAGCTGTCTACCTGTCAAGGATTTCCTTTCAGTCCCCAGGGGTGAGAGGAGCTGTGTTGGAGAAAAATAAATTGCTCAGGAAAGTTTCCCACTGTGCTGAATACAATACATAAATCATAATGAGAGCAAGTAGCGTAGCCAAAGACTGCCAGGACTGTGCTGCGTGGAATGTCTCTGCACGGTAGCGGGCAGAGGCTTGACCTCCCTGGTTTCCAAAAAGACCAGGGACAGCCTGTCCTGTTTGGTGTTGTTGCTGATTTAAGACAAGACTATGGCAATGTTCTTTGGACTTAATCTCGGAAGCAAAAAAATACATGATCTACCTTTCATTTCACTTTCTGATATATCTGAAGAAAATGGAATTATCCCCTTTTTTCCCCTTTCAATTATCATTTTTTTCCCCCTTTTCCCTGGTGTTGCGAGATTTTGGAGGACCACCTGCGTATCAAATAAAAGAACATTCTTTGTAAAGGCTAATTCTACATGCAGTAATGATGAACTTGTGCAACCTTATTTAAATGCGTCACAGAACCACTCTGGTTGGGAAGAAACCCTCATTAGACCTTCTTATCTAAAAGTATAGACAGAAGAAGTGTAGAAGTTCCATGTGTAGCTAATTCTACTTTAGATGCAAAGAACTTGGTTCTTCAGATGCAAAGAAAAGGACCAAAGGATAGGTTATATTAGGGAATAGTTTATTATTGCTGGAGTTAGTGGTAGCCCCTTTCATAGTGTGTAAAGTGAGGGACTAAACTGGTGTTCCATGGTCTGAATGTTTTGTAATGTTCTGCTTCACAAAGGAAAAGTTAGAGTTCCTCCATAAGTTTGGTCTAAGAAATGGTCAGTCAATACCATGAGATGCACTTTAATGCAGTTAGGTTTGGAATATATAAAAGAGAGTGGCTGTGTTGCATAAAGTGGGTGGTTTCACATACTGCAGGATATTCTACTAAGAGATCAATTTACTAATGTAATTTTGTATTGTTCATACTTGCATATTGAATTTTCACTTTTCATATTGCAAGCTGTGTTTGATCTCATTATTATACATCCTTACACTGGCGTACCTCACTGGGGAATTGTTATGTTGACTGTTTGGTCTAGTTTAATTTTCTTGCTCCTGTTGTTCCCTTCAAAATTGTTGTTAAGATAAGAATTTGTTGTTTGGTATTTTTAATTACTTTTTTAATCTGAAAGGGCTCAATAGACTTTATTTGAAAGTACAGATAAAAAGATATATATATATATAAAAATGTGTGTGTGTGTATATATATGTGTGTGTGTTTATGTCTATATGTTTTAGGGTGGAAGATGAGGAATGAAGTCCTGTATGTAAAACAAGAAAGTTAAATACGTAATTTTTAATCAATTAATGTTGAAATAAGAAGGAAATTGTATCATCAGTTCCTTTGAAAGTCTGGCTACTCCTATGCCAGTATAGATTAAAGTATTCAACTTCAATTTCTTAGCCAAGTGGACTACTTTTTAAAATGTAGATGTGCATGTATATTAAAATTTGCATGGACATATAAATGTTTGACTCAAAATAGAGCAAGGCCTATTGTAGGATGCTATTGAATAGCGGAAAAAGATGCTCTTGAAAATAATACAATTTATATTTTGGAAGTTGTCAAACCCAGCATTCAGACAAGAGTGTTGTTGATCTTATTATTAGTGTCTGCAGCACTAGAAAACCTGGACTTCATTTGCAGTGCAATTGAGCTGTCGTCATTATTTTGTTATTATAGTCACAAAATAGACAACTATGACTTCTTTTTCTTTTCCACTGAAGTTCAATTTTTTCTTATTCTCTCAGAGTAATAATTCTGCTCTTCTTTCCTTCCCTTGATAATGCATAAAGCTTATTTGTTAAGAGTGACATCTGCACAGTAGTAAGTCTTGTATATTCTCTCTGTACCTCAGCCTTTGTTTCTGCCAACTCTTTTCTTTTTTTGGGGGGTTTGATTTCCTTCCTCATCCATGTAATTGGAGGGCCAAAAGTCTGCACCAATGTTTGCACAAGGTAACCAACTTCATTAAACTGTTCCTTGTGGCTTTTTATGTAGTCTAGTGGATGAGTTTTGCATAGTTCTGTTTCCATGTTAGAAAAACTTCCTGGAAGCCTGAGTTCTAATTACTTGTGAAAAAAACCAGCATTTTGAGACAGAAGACATTAATTCCATGGTAAACGATACATAATTTTTCACTACAGGGCTTTCTTGTGATAAAAATGGCCCTTAAATGGCACAGTTCCCCTATGAACAAAATGAGAAAGCTCTAAGGTGTAACTCATATGGAAATAGGCCACTCATTTTAGACTCTGCAGTTGTGAAGGAAAGGCAGCACCTAGTCAGGGATGTAATCAATAAATCTCAAACTCTACGTGGTATACGTTATTCCCGTTTCATGGAAAAGTAAAAGAAGGCATTCTGGTGCACTATGAACTTTCTCTAAGATTGGTTTAAGTCAGAGAAGTTACCTGTTCCAAAGACCGTGGTTCTGCTGTCCTTGCAGGAAGAAAATGACCAGATCAGGTCCCATCTATTTTTTGATCTTCTGCCACTGCATTTAGAACAGAAGTGAAATTATGCACCTGGGTATGATAATGTAATCAGCATGAATCACATTATAAAATACTACGACACTGAAAATACATTCATTGAGCAAGAAATTCTCTGGAACTCAAATGTAACCCTACATGTATTCTGTGAGCGTCAGTGTTAGCCAGCCTACAGTTTTTGTCATCTCTGCTTGCTCTCTGCTGTGAAGACACAGTTCTGTTCATTTGTATCACAGAAGCAAACATGTTTTTATATCCTTTGTAGACATCTCCCAATACTGTTGGCATGAGCTTTCTTCCCCAGATTGCCTATGGAATTTTGATGAGTGCTCTCCAGCAGCTCCAAATGGCTGGATCTATCTCCCTGTTATTGTATAGTACAATGTTCAGGACAACAAAATACACCATGTTTGGAGAGAGTTTGAGATCAAACAGGATGACTTTCTCTCTGTGTGGGAATGTTAGCTCTGCAGCACATCTGATACATGAGTGTTTGTCTCTCAGTATTGCCAGATGGGTCGAAATCTGGGCTCTCATGATTCGGAGTGCTGAAATTGTCAAGATGGTATTGTGAACTGCTAAACTCTCCACTCACGAAGACTCCTCTTGATGCTTTTTGATAAGCTATGTGAAATGGTTGCCATTTCTAATTTTGGAGTTTTTTTCAAAATTTCTTGCCAGTGTTGATCTTGCCTGGGATTTAAAATGACATTTGCTTTAAAATAAAATGTGAGTAAACAACATAAAAATCACAAAAACCTCTGTGATTTAAACAACAGGAAATAGAAATGTCTCCTCATTTTACCACTGCTGTTATGCTTCTTTTAATGTCTAGAGTTCTTAGAACAATCATATAAGTGTATTAGTTATTATTTCTGGTTCTTGAATACAAGCTTTATCTGTAAGCTTCCTGCAAGTCGAGCAAATACTCTGCTCTGTGCTGCCTATGCCAGGATTCACAGTGGTACCAATTGGTTTTTTACTTCTTGTTTTTTCCAAGCTTTTGATTGCAGTCATAAACCCCAAAAGGACCCATAAAGCTTTTTTCATTTTAATTTCCACGCGTTTGGAGCACTCTTAAAAATAAAAGCCTTTAAATTAGGTAAAACTTTTATAACACGTTTTGAAAATCAAGCCATTTCCTAATTCAGCAGAAAGAATTTGTGGTCTATCAAGAAACGCTAGAGTCTGCACTCAAGGTGTCTCAGAGTAAGGGGAAAGGTACAGCGTTCAACAAACAAGCACAGATAGCTCTGATCAGAGTAGCACTGTTATGGGGTGGTTCTGAATAGAAGCTCGTGATCTGAGATATACCTTGGAAAAGAAATCAAACCCACAACTTCTCTTAGAAGATGCAGTTAAATTAACTTAAATCAGAAGTGTGGAGAAGACTCTGTAGGTCAGAATAATTTGCATGAAGAGGAAAAAAAGACATAGTAGAATGACAGGAGATTATAGAATCATATAATGGTAAATGTTGGAACTTACTTTAAAGATCTTCTAGTTACATCCCCCTGGTCATGGGCAGGGACATCTCTCACTAGACAAGGTTGCTCAGAACCCCATTCAAACTGGCCTTGAACACTTCCAGAGAGGAGTCATCAACTACTTCTCTGGGTAATCTGTTCCAGTACCTCACCACCCTCATAGTGAGGAATGTTTTTCTAATCTAATCTCAATAATTTTAGTTTGAAACTATTGCCCTTGTCCTATCAGTAAGAGTTCTATGCTAATTTGTACCAGTTCAGGACTTTTCTCATGTACCAGGGCTATGCAGTCCTTTGAAAAATGACAGCGATTTTTTCTATAACAACAGAATGCTATTCTTTGCACTATGGAAAGCAGCTCGAGCTTCATACAACATTCTGTTCAGTAAAAATACTTGGCAGAGTGTGTGTGCTGCTGATTTCCCCTACCATGAAAGCAATCTGACTTCTGTAACAGCTTAAATAAATTACTTGTTAACATTTACAGCTGTTAACTTACTCACTCATCACATCACAACAGATCAGTGTCAGCAGGAGTGAAAATCATGTTAAAGCAACTGGATTTAACAAGACAAAAATAGTTGTGGAAAGAGGAGACAGTTTATTACCTGCCATTTCATCATAATGAACCACTTTCCTCGGTGTAGCAGTCCAATGACTTCCCCTAGACTCTGGGCAAGCACAGAGATGTCCCTATACAATGCTGTTCTAAAAATAAGACTTTGGTTAAGAAATAACTTGACCTTGGGCATGAATACCCTGTTTGAAGAGGTGTGCAGCCATCCTTATCTCTGAGGGCCCTTTGAATCCTCGTTGCCATCTCTTGACCGTGGTGTAGAATAGGCTAATGAAGGGCTGAACATTTAAGTATGTTTCTTTTTCAATAGAGCCTCTGCTTTGAACTTAAAATTGCTGATAATTTGAAGAATTTCCTCCTAGTAGTGCATGTAGACTGGTAAAAATTCTTGCTTATTTTATTCCTGAATAAAGCATGAAGATTATTCCTTTTAAGAGACAGGTTATTAAAAATCTAGCATATTCAAAATCCAGTACATTTGCCACATTATATGTGTAATTCACTCATTGACTTAAAAAACAAACCAGAACAAGGCCTTAATCGATGAGTTTTGATAAGTTAGATATGTGGTACATAATCTATTAATTTGAGGGTTCGCCAGGTTGAATGATCTTTGGTTAAAAAGCCCAAAATTTTAAAATGTCTTTCTTTTTTTGTGGAATTAGTTTGATTTTTATGATTGTTTAATGAAAGTAGGGTCATAAAAAAATCATCTGAAAACCTATAGTGGCCTAGCAGGGAGACTTGGAGACAAAAGAGGGAACTGAAATTCTGGAAAACCATCTCCCATTTGTCCAGGTTGTAGTCTTTTAGCTCAGATAGAATTCCCAGGTTACTTCTGCTTAAGCCAATTCTATACCTCTCCACCATAAACCACTACCTGTTGGCCAACTACAGTACTTAAGAAAACACAGATAGTGTCTATGCAATTTTTTGCTCAAAAATACAAGACCAACATTGTGTTTCTTCTCAGAATACATTGTAGACAACATACTAAACTTGGATAGGATTGTATGGTGTCATCGTTTGAAATTTGAGGTTTCTTGACACGAACCATTGGGAAGTGATAACCGTTTTTTCAGCTCTGCAAAGACTTGGAATTATAGGTTTAGGGCTTCTAGCTCTGTGCTTCCAGCTCTTCCTTCTTCTTGAGTTAGTTTTGTTATCTACCTGCAATTTTTAGTGGTTTGCAAACCTTCCTTGTTTTGTTTTTGTTTCAAACAAAATTACACATTAACTAATATAATTGGATGATTTCATCTTGGCATAAACCCTTGACAAATGAGGAAAGTATTGTATGTATAAATCCAGAAATACCTGGAAACCTATATAAAAGCATCCTGTAAATAATCCCTATTTTGTTAACACCTGAGGCAAACAAAACAATCCTAAGTTTCTGCACTATGGAGAAATCCTGATGTTTAAAACTGTGACTAACGTGCTGGAAATACTGACCTTTCTTCCAATTTTTTTGGATAAAATTAGCCTTTTTTAAGCTAAGTGTTCTAAAACCCTGTTCTTTTTTTCTGTCTCTTAGAAGAGGATTACTTGTATAGGTCTGGCAGCATAGTTCAGAGTGGTGATGACAATGGGCCTGTCACTAAACAAAACATTATAATACAGGTCATATTGGTGTGCTGTGTTTTAATTGCTGTATGATAACTAGAGTATGATCAAAACAAGTAAGTGAATATGTGATGATAATGACAGTGTAGTACAGTGCATTTGTAAACTCAAATATAGTTAACTGCTCAAATTATTGATCATAATGGGATGGTAAAGAAAGAAATACATTATTCTCTTATTGCTGAGTCAATATTTTTGCTTTTTTTTTTCTGCAATTCACTTATATTAACACTTCCAAATATAGCAGGTGGTTGTAGTGTATTTAACTAGAAATAGTTTGCAGGCTGCTCTATTAAAGAAAAAAAAACCCCAAACATGGCTTCAATTTTGTCAGTGCAAATGAAAAACATGTTAAGAAAAAACTCAGATGTTGGTTATGGCCTAATATAACAAGGTTATAAATAAATTGCTCACTGTTCTCATGTATTTTTAGTAAAAGTATCTGGGAATAGTACAACAAATCCCCAATGCCCAATTAAAGTCTCTTAACTAATTTAACAAATGCATTGTAAATGGGTAGCTGGAGATACTTTAAATAAACATACATTTCACAGAGGAACTTTAATGGCCAAACAAATGGAAATCAGTTCAAATGCTTTTCTTACTCAATTGTCCATAATAAATTAGTCATAAGAAAACCAAACACAATTAACAAGCACAAGGGTCATATATTTTTAAATTCAGATGACAGCATTTTGCTGTGTGTGTCTTTTAAGTATGCCTTCACTCAGAAGCAATCTATACAGTGTTCAAAGCCTCAGTGAAGTTCTTTCTCTTAAAGTGATACAATTATTTTGATGGGCTTTGCTTGTTTTGCTTTCAAATTCATTCTAAATAAATGGTGAAACGATTCCAATTCTGAGACTGCTAACTTAGTAGTGAATTAACTCTGGGTCTGATTTAAGAAAGAGGCACAGATCTCTCCTTTTCTCCCTTGTTAAAACCTTGCCAGCCAACCGACCGATGATATGAAACATCTGGTTTTACAGTGAAGATTATTCTGGCATTTTGCCTGCACAAATTTTGTCCTTGTCGAATTCCTGTAAGGAGTGCAGACTGTGTATCTATTAAAGAACTGAAGGGCACACACAGCAGCGGAGCAGCATGTGTGCTGGGACTGTGTTTGATTGGCTTGTATCAAGCAGGAACATCAAGTGCAAAACACCAGAGCTGTAGAAAATCTACTCGAGATCCAATATTTAGCAAATTGAGAGGCAGAAAACATCAGTCCACAATGTCTTGTTTATCTGAAGCGCTTAAGACTCCATAAGGTCATGGTTGGCAAATAAGTCTTTCCGTCTCCATTCCTCATGATATTGTAATATAAATACATTTTAAAATAACCTTATCAGTAGGATACGTTCCTTTCATGGCAAGCCACTATGTTTCCATGAACATAAATGAAGGAACAGGAATTTTTCCCTTTATTTTGTAAACCTGTCAGACTGGCTATTCCTAGAAACAAACAGACCCATCATCTGAATATCTAGGTATCGCTTAGGAGTCAGGAAGGAATAATCTTCAAAAGTCTACAGAAGATTGTGGTATGTTCCACCAACTGTAATTCTAGCTTATGAAGTGTGGAAACAAGTAAAAAGCAAGACACAGTTTGGAAAAACCTAATTTCATATGGCATTAGTGACTCAGAACCCCTGAATACTCTGTGATCAAGACTTCAGACTCTTATTGTTTGTTATAAACTGGAGAATAAGTGTGAAAGAATGACAAATGGTCCTGAAAGTGATAGAAAATATCTTAAGATGCCAAGCACAAAAGTCTAATAGCTCAAAAAGTGAATTTTGATGGGAAAAAGTAGTTATGAATGCATAGTAATATTAAAAAAGTTTAGACTGTGAGACTCCTACCGGAGTTCCTTCAGGCCCCATTTCAGATACAGTTCTTGAGGCAATTCTTGAGTTAAAGAACAGTCAGTAATGACAGTGAACTCTGTCAGGCTCTTTTACACGTTATGATAAGATGTGAGGCCGCATCTGGAATATTTTGTCCTGTTCTGGGTCCCTCATTTCAAAGACAGAACTGCAGGAGAGAGTCCAGTGCAGAGCCACAAAGATGATGAAGACAGTAGAATAGGATGGAGCCAGGCTTTTCTCTGAATCATCTAATGATAGGACAAGGGGCAATGAGTGTAAGCTGGAACAGAGGAGGTTCCATATAAATGTGAGAAGGAACTTCTTCCCAGTGAGGGTGACCGAGCACTGGAACGGGCTGCCCAGGGTGGTTGTGGAGTCTCCTTCTCTGGGGACATTTAAAACCTGCCTGGATGTGTTCCTGTGTGACTAGATCTAGGTGATCCTGCTGTGGCAGGGGGATTGAACCAGATCTTTTGAGGTCCCTCAAAATGAACATGAGAACATGAGAATGCAACCCATGAAATTTCCTAGTACTTCCCCTCCAGTGACAACATGAGGTGTGTTTTTCCAAGACAAACTGACTGTGTACTTCTGGGAATAGGGTGTAGTCTTAGCTGTCAGGACCATAAGCCTCCCAAGCTTAAACTGGTGAGTCTGTTGCTAATTTGTTCTATGTTCCCATTAATGCCTAATGAAGAAACACACTAAAATTCAATATAGTTAATGGGAAAATCTAACAAAATGTAATCAAATTATTTCCATTAGGTTAACTTTTTGCACTTTGATTTGATCATCTTAATAAGGCAAAGTTATTAAAGGGAGTTTTACACAAATTAAGGGTGGACCCTAAACCACCAAGGAATGTTGCTATCCCCTTCCAGCACCCCATCTTCTTCCCTTGCCATTTCTCACACTAGTGTTTTTCTGTGCAACTACAAGCAGCGCTGTGTTGGTAAAATTTGCTCTTTATCCACAACCAGAGGACAAAAATTCTTCATTCTGTTCTGTTTCCAGTTGGTTTATGGTGCTTGTTTTCTTTCTCCCACATAACTTCCTCATTTAATAAAATGCACTGGTGGTGGGGAATGAATTAATATAATTGCGTGTGACCAGGCTAGGAGAAAACAAAGCACGTTTTCCCCTGCTACTTCCATTGTGATCTATAAGAAGCATGATAAGACAATACAATCTCAGATTTTTCAGTCCTTTGCCCTTCCTAAGGCTGTCAGCAAGGGTAACCAGTTTGTTAATTTACAAAACTGATTTTGTAACGTGGACCAGACTCAAACCTGACAGTATACACTGCAGCACACTGTGAAAAATCATACCCTCCAGAATATTTCTCTGATATGACTAATTTTAAAAAATGTGGCCATTAGATGTGGTTCTCTGCTGTTAGCAGACAATTGCAGATGCCTTTCAGACACCACTGAGCAGATGGGTTTGAAGTGACACTGTTCTGTTTCCCAGTTGTTGTACAGTACTAAGATTAGGTTGTTCTTTTCTGTGCCTCACAGGACGAAGCTTAATAATGCTGAATGTCTGCTTAATTAGTTTGGGGAATTTCTCTGAATCTCCTCCACAGAAAATTCAGCCACTGAGGGAAGAATTAAAGATTCATATGCACAGTCCTCTTGTGGCAAGCACCTTAATGGTGTCTACCACATCCTTGTGCAGCAAACATTTGAATATTACAAGCTTTGAAAACATTTCCTCTGGCACAAGATTTCATAAAAATTAATAGATTAAGGTGTGTTATTTGTGCCCTGGTTCTTCTGAGGGCCAAAGCAAAATAAATGAATTTAGGTTGAGCCTTTGGACCTGAGATTTTTATTAGGAATTCAGCATTTATTCAGTTATTTACAAAGACACTTCTTAGTGTTTTGAATACCACTTCCAACTCTAGATGGTAAAAAATACACTCTGGATATTGCAGAGAAAGGAGCATACTTCAGCTCTCATACTTCATCTATGAAAGCATCTAATCATCTAGGAAGTATCAAATGCTTCCAAGAATGGAGTGTGTAACTTAATGGAGCACAGCCTTAGTAACAACTACAGTTTGAAAAGGCAGACTATGATATGCAGACAGTCATGGAATGTTTAGGAGACAAACTACCCTCTATTTGTGTTTTCATTATGCTGAGTAATGGGAAAGTGACACTGAGGCAACACAGACAGCGTATTTACCTCTGGTACATCATCACTGACATTATACTCTTTTATATTTTTAAATATACATATTTATAAGCAAAAGCTGACTTAGAGTACTGTATGTTCACTGACTTGTATATAACTCATTTCTGGCTGAACTGTGTTACAGAGGGAGGAATGACAAACTTTCTTGCTAATCTACCCAAACCATAACTTCCACGGACTACTGAAACTGCTGTTGATTTCACAATTGAAATTGTACTTGAGTTTCACATGACTTTGGCTAGTAAAATGAGAAAAAACCTGAATATATTTTTGTCATATAAATCATCCTTTGTACATATTAAAGAGATAGAATGTAAGCTGACTTTAAGTAGATCACAAGGCTTTTAAAAGTGGTTTTGTATACCTGGTATAGTTTCACAGCAGTCAGAGGATGGCACCTCATGAAGATCTGCAGGCTTTATGCTTGCCATAACCTACTTGAGTGTGTATCCAGAGGATAACTGCACCTAGGGAAAAATACAGTACTTGCAAAGGGTAAGCTGTGCCAGCACACATCCTTGCACAAAAGTATTACTTGGCAAAAAGGAGGCACATTACCTTCTCCAGTATTTCTGAATTAGTACTAGTCAGTTTTTTACACCTGAACCCCTTCTTGCACAGGCAAGTGGTAAGCAGCCTTTTCTTGGACATGTAGGGAAGCAAATAATTTTAATGTGTAGGAAGTCTATAACACAGAGATACTCATCATTATGATCCACGAGATATTTCTCTGCACTCCTTCACCTGTTGCTATAGTCAGCTACTCTTGCTCAAATTCACAGCCATGAATAGATGTCTATTCCCCTTCTAGGCAGAACCCTAAATCTGAAATATGGTTTTTGTGGGGATGGATCTTCCTGGAAATCATGCCATGCTTTTAAATTCATCTTCAGAATTACATGCAAGTCATAATAGTAGGTTCATGGTTAGTACGACTGGAGGAGTAAAGGGGGGAAGAAAAAAACCCATTCCTGACAGTTAAGTTCAGCCATTCTGTGCTGTGGTATAGTTATCTGAATGCTTTTTCCAAACTTGAGGTGGGATGCTCATGAGAAACGTATGCCTATACTTTCTACTACTTTTAGGATGGAAATGGCAGTTTATTTCTTTATTTCACCTCTGAGAAAGCCTGCATAAAGACAGTTATTCTTTTCCATATCTCTCTCCATCCTTTTGGGAGAGAAGAAAAAAAAAAGAAGAAAGAAGTGAAAAGGACCTAATATGTTTAGAGGGAAAAACTTCTCTATAGCTATCTGAAAAATCTCCAAAGTTAGAGGATTTTGGTACTGTTTGAAAACTGCTGATAAAAAAAGTACTAGCTTTGACTTTTGTCCATTTTAAATACAGGTATTGTGACTGTATTTTCAAAACTCCTAAATGCCCACAACAAAAGATTTGTTTTGTTTTTTGCTCTCTGTAGGGAGGAGGATATGATTATTTGATGTGATCCCAGTCCTGTCTCTCTCCCTTGAAGACTGTAGTGCTCTTGTTTATCTTGCATTATTATGGACGGTACTATGGGAAATGTATGGTAATCAGCAATCAAAGTGTATAGAAATAGGATAATTGCCTAAAAACGATTGGAAAAGAAAGAATAACATATTCTCAGTGTTGCAATGGTGAGGCAAAGCTACCAGATTTCTGTGATTGCAGTATCAAGTGCTGTGGAGAGGGTCAAGGCTTCACGCTTT
>VXBP01003480.1:1454-17636 GCA_013400115.1 Rhinopomastus cyanomelas | reverse complement strand
GGAATCGTGCTGCTGCTTTTCATTCTCCTTAGAGGGAGATCAGTTTAGCACTAGCCATCTGCCTTTCACACATCTCCTGGAGTAGTTAGTAACAATGCCTATAGTGGCTGGAAATCACTTCAGCCGAAAGTGCACAGTGAAGGCACAAGGAATCTAGGCTTGCTCTCCCAGGAAGAAAGCAAGAGAGACAGGAATCGTGCTGCTGCTTTTCATTCTCCTTAGAAGCAGATCACTCTAGCACTAGCTATCTGCCTTTCACACATCTCCCTGGGTAGTTAGCAAGAATGCCTAGAGTGGCTGTAAATCACTTGAGCCGAGTCTGCACAGTGAAGGCACAAGGAATCTAGGCTTGTTCTCCCAGGAAGAAAGCAAGAGAGACAGGAACCGTGCTGCTGCTTTTCATTCTCCTTAGATGGACTCCACTCTGGCACTAGTTATCTGCCTTTCACACATCTCCCTGAGGACAATGGAAAGCAGAAGCACAACTAAAGTCTCTCTTGCTTTCTTCCTGGGAGAACAAGCATAGAATACTTCTGCATTTAATGTGCATTTTCAGCTTAAGGAATTCCATTCATACTGTCCTTTCATGCTAAGTCCTCAGGGAAATATCTTAAAGGCATAGAACTACTGCCAGTGTGGAGGGATTCTGAGAACAATGGAAAGCAGCAGCATGACTAGTGTCTCTCTTTCTTTCTACCTGGCAGAAGGAGCATAGACTGCTTGTGCCTCTTCTGTGCAGTTCCGGTTAAGGGCGTTGCAGGCACTCTTGCCTTTCATGCTAACTCCTCAGGGAGATGAGTGAAAGGCAGAGAACTAGTGCTAGAGTGATCTGCTTGTAAGGACTATGAAAAGCAGCAGCACGATTCCTGTCTCTCTTGCTTTCTTCCTGGGAGAACAAGCCTAGATTCCTTGTGCCTTCACTGTGCAGTTTTGGCTACAGTGATTTCCAGCCACTCTAGGCATTCATGCCAGCTCCTCAGGGAGACGTGTGAAAGGCAGAGGACTAGTGCCAGAGTGGAGTGTTTCCAAGGAAAATCAAAAGCAGCAAATCGATTTCTGTCTCTCTTGTTTTCTTCCTGACAGAACAAGCATAGCATTCTTGTGCCTCTACTGTACAGTTATGACCAAACCGAGTCCAGGCAGTCCTGCCTCTCATGCTAATTCCTCAGGGAAATGTCTGAAAGGCAGAGAACTAGTTCCAATGAGAATAGTTTCTAAAGACAGTCAAAACCTTCAGTAGGATTCCTGTCTCTCTTGCTTTCTTCCTTGGAGAACAAGCACAGATTATTTTTGCCTTTCAACTGCACTTTCGGGAGAATAATTTACAAGTTCTCTAGCCTTTCATGCTAACTCCTCAGGGAAATTTGAGAAAGGCAGAAAACTACCTCTGGTGTGAAGATCTTGTATGGACAATGAAAATCATCAGCAGGATTCCTGTCTCCCTTACTTTCTTCCTGAGAGAACAGACATAGATTTCTTATGCCTTTTCAGAGCATTATATGCAAATGGTACTCCAAGCACTCGTACATGTCATGCTAACTCCTCAGGGAAACGTGTGAAAGGCAGACACCTACTATCACTGTGGAGGGGTTCAAAGGACAATTTAAAGCAGAAGCACGACTAAAGTCTCTCTTGCTTTCTTCCTGGGAGAACAAGCATAGCTCACTTGTGACTTCACTGTGCAGATTCGGCTAAAGCGATTCCAGCCACTCTAGCCATTCATGCTAACTCTTTCAGTGAGATATGTGAAAGGCAGAGAACTAGTGACAGAGTGGAGTGTTTCTAAGGACAATGGAAGGCAGCAGCGGGATTCCTGTCTCTCTTGCTTTCTTCCTGGGAGGACAAGGATAGCTCACTTGTGCCTCTACTGTGCAGTTTCGGCTAAAGTCGTTCCAGGTAGTCTAGCCTTTCATGCTAACTCCTCAAGGAAATGTGCAAGGCAGATTTCTGCTAGATTGAAGGGCTTCTTAGCACAATGAAAACCAGCAACAGGATTCCTGTCTCTCTTGCTTTCTTCCTGGGAGGACAGGCATAGCTTAGTTCTGCCTCTCCTGTGGAGTTTCGCTTAAAGCGGTTCTAGGCAGTCCTGCCTTTTATGCGAACTCCTCAGGTAAATGTCTAAAAGGCAGACAAATACTGTCCGTGTGGAGGGCTTCACAGGACAATGGAAAGCAGCAGCATGCCTAGTGTCTCTCTTTCTTTCTTCCTGGGAGAACAAGCATAGATTACTTGTGCCTTTAATGTGCACTTTCTGCTGACTCAATTCCCGGCATTGTTGCCTTTCATACTAACTCCTCAAGGAAATGTATGAAAGGGAGGTAACTACAGCCAGTGTGAAGAGTTTCTATGGAAAATGAAATCAGCAGTAGGATTCCTGTCTCTCTTTCTTTACTCATGGCATAAAAAGCATAACTTACTTGTTCCTTTACTGTGCAGTTTCGGCTAAAGTCATTCCAGGAAGTCTTGCCTTTCATGCTAACTCCTCAGGGAAATGTCTTAAAGGCAGAGAACTACTGCCAATGTGAAGTGTTTCTAAGAACAATGGAAAGCAGCAGCACGACTAGTGTCTCTCTTTCTTTCTACTTGGCAGAACAAACATAGATTTCTTGTGCCTTTACTGTGCAGTTTTGGTTAAAGTGATTCCAGGCACTCTTGCCTTTCACGCTAACTCCTCAGGGAAATGTCTTAAAGGCAGAGAACTATACACTCCTCTATAGACTCTTCTATAATACACTATATAATACACTCCTCTATACACTCTATACACTCCTCTACAGTACACTCTATAATACACTCTAAAATATACTCCTCTATACACTCCTCTATACACTCTACAAAACACTCTTGCCTTTCATGCTATATAATACGCTCCTCTATACTACACTCCTCTATAATACTCTGTATAATGCATTCCTCTAAACACTCCTCTATAATACACTCCTCCATACCCTCCTCTAGAATACACTGCATGATACATTCCTCTATAATACACTCTTGTGTACAATCCTCTATAATACACTCCTCTATAATACACACCTCTATACACTCTTCTATAATACACTCTATAATACACTCTATAATACACTCCTCTATAATACACTCCTCTATAATACACTCCTTTATACACTCCTCTATACACTAATCTATAGTACGCTCCTCTATATACTCCTCTACACACTCCTCTATACTACACTCCTCTATACAATACTCTATACATGCCTCTATACACTCTTCTATAATACACTCTATAATATACTCCTCTATAATACACTCCTCTATACTACACTCGTCTATAATACACTCCTCTATAATACACTCTATAATGCATTCCCCTAAAAACTCCTGTAATACAGTCCTCTATACTACACTCCTCTATACACTCCTCTATAATACACTCCTCTATACAGTCCTCTATACACTCCATAATACACTCCTCTATAATACACTCCTCTACAAATTCCTCTATAATACACACTATAATGCATTCCTCTATACACTCCTCCATAATACAATGCTCTATACACTCCTCTATAATACATTCTACAATACACTCTGTAATACACTCCTCTATACACTCCACTATACTACCCTCTTCTATACATGCCTCTATACACTCCTCTATAATACACTCCTCTATACAGGCCTCTATAATACACTCCTCTATACAGTCCTCTATAATATACTCTATAATACACTCCTCTATACACTCCTCTAGACACTCCTCTATACGCTCCTCTATATGCTCCTCTATAATACACTTTATAATACACTCTATAATACACTCCTCCATACAGGCCTCTATAATACACTCCTCTATACACTCTTCTATACACTCCTGTATAATATACTCTATAATACACTCCTCTATACAGGCCTCTATATTACACTCCTCTCTACACTCCTCTCTGAACTCCTCTCTAAACTCCTCTCTAATACACTCTATAATACACTCCTCTATACACTCCTCTATACACTCCTCCATAAAACACTCTATAATACAGTCCTCTATACACTCCTTTATAATACACTCCTCTATAATACACTCCTCTATACAATCCTCTATAATGTATTCTTTTCCTGCAAAATATATTAATACTGAATTTCATGCTTGCTATGGGATTATGAAATGACTTGTAGCCCTAAAAATGCTTTTATTTCAAGGTTGGTTCTCAGTGCAGTCTCTGATTATTTTGCTGCAATGTTTACTAATGATGTGCGTGAAGCAAAACAAGAGGAGATCAAGATGGAGGGAGTAGACCCGGATGCGCTGAAAGCCTTGGTGCGCTATGCCTACACAGGTAATCCTTCCTCCACCACCCACTCCACATCTGGGAAGGAAGAGAGTCTGCTCAATGCATAAACTACTTCTTCCTTTACATACCAGTATATAAATATATGCATAAAGCATAGGTACATAATGTAAACTTCTCTCTATAGAGGATGAATAAATGTTACTGCTGCCTATACCTTATTCTACAAGATAATCAGAAAAGGTTATATAAATCCATATGGAACACTACTTCTAACTAGACACAAACTATTTCAGGAATTTTAATAAGAGAAAATGGGGAGCAGGAAACTGTCAAGTTTTAAAAACACACAAAATGTTACTAAAACAACTTTTTTCCCCCTATATACAAAAACCACACAGGTATCCTGGAGTTAAAGGAAGACACTATAGAAAGTCGGTTAGCGGCAGCTTGTCTTCTTCAGCTCTCCCAGGTTATTGAGGTATGCTGTGGCTTCCTCATGAAGCAGCTCCACCTTTCCAACTGCCTGGGGATTCGTTCTTTTGGAGATGCTCAAGGCTGCACAGAGCTGCTGAAGGTGGCACACACATACACTATGGTAAGATGAACAGTCTAACTGCTCTGCAATTATAATTTTAATCATAATGAATGCGAGTGTGAATAGTCTCCTGGAAAACATATGGGCTTTGGTGAAGCGGAGCCAGCTGAACGGGGCTCAGGGCTGCTGCTTTCTCCAAGACTGGTGGAGAGGTTCTGCTCTTTCTGTGCTGGCAGGTTTTGCTCTGTAAAGTCCCTGACACTGGGACATCTCTACCCAGCTCAGTCTTCAAAGGGAAATTTAATAACTGTGACTGTTACAGAAGTATTGGAAGGGAGAAAGGCATGACTGGAAAAACAAATACTCATTTCTGTTGTTTGCCATTTCAGTAAGGAGTGACTGAATTTAATTTCGTAGCAGGACTAGAGTATTTTTCTTCCAAAAAAGTATTAAGCCTTAACATGGTTAATGTCAAGAGGCAAACAGCAGTGGCCCATTCTTAAGCATTTGATTCAACACAACAGAAATTCTAAGGCTGATTTTAAAGTGAGGTGTGCACAAAAAGCACCAAAATAAATAATGTAGGGGGAAGATTTGGAATGCTGAAAGAAGCACATCCCTGACTGGAGCATAATCCTCCTTTGGCTCAAAGCAAGAAATAATATTCAGAGAGTGGGAAACAGAGAAGCAAGATAACTTGCTGTGAAACCAAATCAAGGGATAAATATTCAGGGCAACAAGATGTGCTATAAACACAAAAAATAGCGAGTGTTACAGCTAAATAGATATAAAAAGAACTCCTTGTTAGGCGACACATGGCAGCTTCATGCTTGAAATATTAAAGCAGTGTGTCAAAACCAGTTTAGAGGCTCCATAATGCTGAGACCATTCCAGCAAGAGATTGTGCACTTCCACATGCTGAAATAAATGAGTGGCACGCGCAGACTGGGGGCACTGGTTGTGTTCCTTCCTGTCACACTAATAACTGGTTTGACAGCATGTTATATTTTAAAGTTTGGAAAAAAACATTTAAGATAGAGGTTTGCTCAGCCTTTGTAGAATAATGTTGTCCTTGCTGCTTCACACCATTTTCTGCTTGGTCAAAATCAGAACCATGGCCTCTCTTCTGCCGAGAGAAGGGGCTGCACAACAGATCAATGTGATCTAGCAGTCGTTTATTAACTAAATCCAAGCTCTTTTATACAGTTCTTAATGAGGTTCATACATATTGCAAAAACCAAGCTCAAGATTGGTTAGGTTACACAACTCAGTTCCTTCCCACACATGATCGGACAACCCCTCCAGCTTTCCCAAACATGGCCCCATTCTCTGATTCCCACAGTCTGGTTAACATTATTCTATAATTAGTTTACTCACTTATCATCCTTGCTGAGGCCTCCTATCATCCTTGCTGAGGCCTCCAAGGCCATTCTCAGAGGCACCTGGCAGCTATTCTTGGCTCAGTGCTGGGTTGTCCAGAGCGCTGCTCAGCGCTAGCTCTGTTAGCAGTTCTCCTACACTCTTCTCCCCCCCAGCCTTAGCAGAGAGACATCAACTTTAAGGGTTAAATGTTCATGGTTCAGATTTCTGCATAGCTGAAATAAAATCATATGATCAGACATACACGCTGTTGCTGTCAGACAATAAAAGAGCCTTTTAAAAGCCACTTGAATCTTCCAGTCTTCCCCAGGTGTTAGACGGTTATTTTTTAAAGTTGTGTATCACAAAAATGATTATTGGATCCTTAAGAACACTGAAAGAACATGACCAACCTCAGACTCAGCAGTACTGTGCACAGAGGCTCTAGACTCTGTCTTCCTGAGAACAACCGGGAAGATTTCCACTTCTACAACCACGTCCTGTATCTTGTGTTCACACAGATTGAGAATGCTGCTATGAAAGAGGGCCTTGCATTCCATAAAACCACCTACCAACATTGCAGCTACTGGCAACTGAGAGAGGAGAAGAGGAAATTTGCACCTCTTCAAAATAACCTGGAAGAACATTTTCTTTTAAACCCTTGAAGCCATCTTAAAAAAAAAAGTACTTTGGAGAATAAGAGATCATAACAATGCATGAACACATTGCTGTTTCAGAAAAGGCTACATAAAAGACTGCTCTGTTTCATGCCAGCCTCAGCCACCTGAAAATGTGTCCCTTAGGGGAAAGAATGTGAACTTGTACTGTAAATATAGAGAGATTGTTCAAATCAACTAGTAGCATTTCAGCGGTTTTGGAAGATAATCAGCTAAAAACACCACATCCATTCAATAAAACCAGACACAGTGGAGACCTTCCCCTTCAATTACTTTAGCTTTGCTGCCAAGTATTAACAATTTCCTGCCTGGTATCTTTTTGTACAGTTATAGGTTGTTCTGATAAACATCTCGTGCTGTATTTGCAACTACATGTGGACTGGCCTTCCTGTTGCTATTCTCTGAACGCCACAGAGCACTAAAGCAGGATATGCACAACAGAGCAAAGTCAGCATCTCCTGTGATCTCTGATACTTCTGTATTTACATCCCTAGCACTCTCGGAAGCTCAGAAACTACTGAAAACAGAAAATACAAATATCAAATTTGTATTTCAAATTTCTATTTCAAGCAGGCTCCCAAATAAGATGTATTACTTCCAGGTACACAAATGGAAATTCGTATTTCGACTGCAGACACAAATTCCTCCATGCGTTTCTTGGCAAGTCACACCAAAGCCCCATCTCTCTTAACAACATGTATTGTATTCCCTTTGGAATCAGCACAAGCAAACATAATGTGTCATAAAGTCAGTTGTAATATTATTGTAACTTGACTATACAGTATTATTCTTATGAAATATTGTAGGATTTAGTATTTTCAGCCATTCTGGAGCTGCTGTGTATTATCATAGCAATAGCTTCAACACTGAGATCCCTTTGTTTGGAGTTGTCTAATTTTCTGTTGCCCAAAAAGTAGTGTTGTATTTTGTTAACGCCCCAATCGCACCCCGGTGCAGGCGGCACGCATTTCAATAACAAAACTCCAGTCTCTGTTCTTCCGATCCAAGATTTAAGGACTCTCAAATCCTTCTGCTTTCCAACTGCGCACGAAGGAGTTCTCCCCCAAACTTAAAGCACCCCCAGTCTTCCTCAGCGGCAGAAAATGACACACAGCTTCTCTTCCCGTTGACCAGTCTCTCCAAAATGGCAGCGATCCATCGCTCAGCCTCAGTCACGTGGGGGATCCAAAATGGAGGCAGATTGCATCCCTGGATCAACAGGGCTACGCCCACACTCCACAGTAGGCCGAGAGAATTCTCAAGGCCCTCTCCTCTCTTCTCTCCTCCTGTCTCAGCTCCAGGGGGGAAGAGAGGGCACCCCAGCATACCACAACTTTACCAAAATGCTGAAGCTGCGCTGTGGGAGGTGGCTGCACTCAAATCTTGCTTCCAAGATCGTCCGGATCGTGGCGTCAGGTTCAGGCCCGAGGCAAAAGGGCCGCGCAGAGCTGGGGGCACAGCGGTGCAAATCAGGGTCTTCCCACGACTGCTGAAAAAAAACCACAGCAAACGTGAAGGCTGCCCATTACTGGACGGTGAGCTGTGGGCACTGAGAGACTCAGGCCATCCCGAGAGCATTGAGATGCATGTCTGCTGCACTGAGGGATGCAGGTGTGGATTGGGTCCAGGGCCACGTGGCAAGTTGCGGCCGGGGTCGCTTCTAGACCCCGCGGCGGCAGGTGCCCACCGGCAGTGGGTTCAGTCCAAGGCCGGGGCCACGGCTTGTTCGGAAGCTGCGGCAGGTTGCAGCTGCTTCGGGAGCCGCTGTCCCGCTGAAGCCGCTGTCCTCACCGCCCCCACCGCCCATTCCTGGGGTGGTGGTGGGGTGCTCCCTTCAGGGCCACAGCCCATGAAAAAAGGGGCAAACAAAGACCCTGCCCTGGTTTTTATAGGCTCCCCCAGCCCGCCTTTCAGGGGCAGGTCCGAGGACAGATGCTTCCGGGACAGGGTCCTGTGACCTGTGCAACCGGGGACAGGTCCCCCAGAACACAACACTTTTCTTCCTCATGAAAGCACTTCTACAAGTTTTAGCAGTTCTCAAACTGCAACACATTCACAGAGAATAAATCGTATGAGCATGACATATATAATTTATTTCTGAAGCTACATAAAAATAAGTTCACAGTTTAAGAGACTAAGGGATGTAAAATTATTTCTCAGTTATTTATATCACAATTATTAAGAAAAGGCTGCTTTATCTAAGTTTATAGAACCAGGTCTTGCTTGAAATCATTAAGTTCAAAAGATATAGAATATTTTCATTTTAACAAATAAGAGAAAAAAGATTGATCCAGAATAATTTACTAAACCTTTATGGCCTGTATAAGTCTTTCCAGTTCTTGGTGTTTTTTCAAGTATAACATGGGGTTCTTACCAGCTAGTCTGTCAAATTTGTAAAAACAAATACAAGTAGGTAGCATAGGGAAAGAAGACAAAACTGATGAAACAACTCATTGAAGTCTTTCCATTTACAGGCTGCAGGCGCATGATTCTACGTAGCAAGCAGGTCACAGTGGTAAATCTGAATGCCCAAAATCACGCTCCTGTCTGTGCATCAGCCTGCTTTGCAAAGCTGCCTTACATCTACAGCTCCTATTAGCTTCAGTGTGATTTCATGGAGAGTTAACACTACTATAAAAAGCAGCTCATGTATATTTAGGCCTGTAAAGACAGATTTAGAAGACTGGTGAGCCGTCAGACTCAAACATTTTGCCGTACCTACCAAAGGAAGCAGAGAGCTGTGGCAGCAGCAGCTCGCCAAAGGAGAAACACCAAAGCCCTTCTCTCTGGAGAGAGACAATAGCACACCTAGAGATTTGCAGCAGCAGCCAAATTCACTGTCCTGTGCCTCAAGGACAACCAATACAAGCCAGCTCTCAGCTCTTTCCCTCTCAAGAGGTAAATAGTTTTCAAACCTGCAGTCATGTTTAAAACATATTTAAAACAGCCCTTTTAAGTTATGCCCATCTGAAAATGTATTGCATGTAAGAATTTTACCTACAATCTAACTTACAGGGATATAAGAACAGCTGATTTAAAATGTATTCCAAGTTTATGTTTATATTTTAAGCTCTCTGTGTCTAAGTAAACACTTTTTGTTTGAATGAATGTGTACAGAAACAAAGTAATTCCTCTGGCATCCTACTCAACTTTAACATACAGGTCAAGAATAATTGTTGACAGGTTAAAGGTATAGGGTGTGTTCAATGACAGGAAGCTAAGTTTAACAATTAGGTATGAAATAAACAGCCTTCTGTAAATTGTATCCCACCCAGATTTATTCTGCTCTGTTACTTTAACACACTGAGACAATGTGTCCACTGCAGACTGGTTTTCCAAACAAGGTTTTGAAAGCTAATTTAAACATCATCCCAAGTCATTAAAGCCACTCAAGCTCTTCCACACAGGAACAGACACAGGTATAAACCTACTGTGTTAGCTGTATTGAACAGTGTGTTATACCTTGTTTTAAGTTCCTATTTGAAATTAAGTGTATTTCAGCATGAGGAAGAGCAATTAATAAACTAATGCTGAACAGATGTCAGTTTTCCTACTTCAGTGACATGGGCTGGTACTGGAAATACAGAATCCTTGTAAAAGGCCCAGGTTACGTTGATAAAATGTTTAAATCTATGGAAAACACTTGGTTATGACAGTAGGGACTGAGAACATCACAGTGGCAGGCACACACCTGCATTTATCCTGAAACTTCCCTGTTTCACCCCTGAAATCCCAGAGAAGGAAAATGCTAAAAAGCAGAAACAAAGATGTCAGCAGATATTTGCAAGGTCAAAACTTCTTCACACACGTCAGGGTTTTACATTCAAACATGACAAGACTACAATCGTTTACTCAAATGCCCAGGAGAGGCAGAACTGCCTGTTCAAGTCCCTGTTGTGCCTCAGAGGAAATGTTCTCAGCATGAACTTCGCAAGAAACTCCTGCTGGTACCTTCCAGAGGGACATGCAGGAACCCACATTGTCAGAGAGGAAATCCAGCCTGATGCTGACTGTTCTCAATCACTCCTGATACAAACTGTNACTGCAGACTGGTTTTCCAAACAAGGTTTTGAAAGCTAATTTAAACATCATCCCAAGTCATTAAAGCCACTCAAGCTCTTCCACACAGGAACAGACACAGGTATAAACCTACTGTGTTAGCTGTATTGAACAGTGTGTTATACCTTGTTTTAAGTTCCTATTTGAAATTAAGTGTATTTCAGCATGAGGAAGAGCAATTAATAAACTAATGCTGAACAGATGTCAGTTTTCCTACTTCAGTGACATGGGCTGGTACTGGAAATACAGAATCCTTGTAAAAGGCCCAGGTTACGTTGATAAAATGTTTAAATCTATGGAAAACACTTGGTTATGACAGTAGGGACTGAGAACATCACAGTGGCAGGCACACACCTGCATTTATCCTGAAACTTCCCTGTTTCACCCCTGAAATCCCAGAGAAGGAAAATGCTAAAAAGCAGAAACAAAGATGTCAGCAGATATTTGCAAGGTCAAAACTTCTTCACACACGTCAGGGTTTTACATTCAAACATGACAAGACTACAATCGTTTACTCAAATGCCCAGGAGAGGCAGAACTGCCTGTTCAAGTCCCTGTTGTGCCTCAGAGGAAATGTTCTCAGCATGAACTTCGCAAGAAACTCCTGCTGGTACCTTCCAGAGGGACATGCAGGAACCCACATTGTCAGAGAGGAAATCCAGCCTGATGCTGACTGTTCTCAATCACTCCTGATACAAACTGTCTCCAGCCTGGCTTAAATCACGTCTGTTAGCCTAGTGATGTAATATCTGGCATACAAGGGGAAGCCGAGATCAAATGTCCATCACCTAGTGCTGCTGCTGCAGTCAAACCAAGCAGAATGCTTCTCCTTTTCCTGCTCCCTGAAGCCACACCACATATTTTTCCATTCAACCTCACCAGAAAGGACTAAGTTTTGGTGGAACAACAATAAATGGTCTATTGAAACATCAGTCAATTGCTACACTTTAGTAGCAATCCCGAGTTTCAATGCCTGAGCCACGCTACGGTCCCGACCATCTCACTGCACTGAATACACCAATATGGTGAACAGCGAAGTGGCGTTTATTGTAACAGGCGGCATGTTTGTATAGACTATCACAAGCTATTGAATACACACGGCAGCGGCTGATTGGTTAGTGGGACATGTGGTAATTGGTTAGTAGAAGGCAAATCATCCTTTGCTTCCTTTACCTCTACATAGCAACTTCCACGGCTGTCCAGCCCGTTAGCAACCACACAGCATAGCAGCAGAATACACAAGGCATAGGGAGGGCCTTTCCGCGTACATCGTGTTATACCCCGCAGTTCGCCTATACAACAGTCAATAACAGAATATTTGATCTTTTCCTTAGAGAATGGGAAACAGCCGTGTTTCTAGAGACGTTACGGGAAACCCAACCTATCCCTTTGTGTACACAGCAATTTCCTCTCCCTGTGAAAGCTACATAAACAAGGAGTCTCTATCTAATGGTATCACCTGAAAAGAAAACAAATCAAATCCTCACTTTTTTTATGGGTCAAACAACAAACTGCACAGCCCCTCTCACAAACAGTAGAAATGTTAGGAATTTTGTGTTATTCTACTGGTGGTCAATTTTCTAGTTGACTTACACAGTCTAAAAATCCTTCTAGTCACTGGAGAAAAAGGCACTTCTCAAGCAAAACTCAAACAGTCTGATTTAGGTGACTTATTCTAGACATATCTTCCCCAGGTCTCTGATTAGCTGCACTATGCAACTTGAATTTTATTGCAGTAAGTAATAGCCAGGATTTGAATGGGACCTGCACAATCAGCACTCTGCACCTAAACACAACTGGTACTACATCCAGTATGACACCATTATAACCCAGCAGCATCCAAGTTAGCTTGGAATGCAGAAGAAATTCAGACTCTTTAAAATTCACCAACAAAACGTCACAAAACCTAGTTGCAAATCACCAGTTATTTGATAAGTGTCTGGAGGCTGAACAGACAAGATGATCTCTGTTTGGAACTTCTGTCCACCAGATTTTCTTAAATATTGAGAAAACAGATTTATTATAGTTTTGATATATAATGATATTATTCTTCTACATATTAGCAACAGAATGCAATACTAAGGTGTCAAATATTCAGTGAGCCTGTCGTAGGGAACACAACCCATATGTCTCAAACACACGTAGCATCAATCGGTGAAATCCCACCCACAGGTCACAAGAAGCTGCCATGCATTTTTAACCTTAATTTTTGTATGTGACTGCTTGGGAATTGACCCTGCAAATGAAGACCCTAACTTCCTTCACAGAGCACACAAAGCCCATTGGCAAAGAAAGTTCCAGAGCGTAGCTGTCAATTGGGCACATAATGATAATGTTAAAGTGGTCTGAATTAAGTTAAGCAAATAAAATTCCTATAGAAATGAGAAACTATAGAAATTAATTGCCTTCTCATAATTATGGCAGACTGTATGCTGTTGGTGGACGAGATGGGAACTCCTGCTTAAAATCCATGGAATGTTTTGGTCCACACACAAACAAGTGGAGTTTATGTGCCTCCATGTCCAAGAGAAGAGGTGGCGTTGGTGTTGCCACACACAACGGGTTTTTATATGCTGTGGGAGGTCATGATGCTCCTGCTTCCACCCACTGCTCACGGCTTTCTGACTGCATAGAGATGTAAGGAAGTCTTTTCCCCCACATTCCAAGAAGAAAATATAAAATAGTTTATAGTAGCAAAGGAAATCTCTTCACATTTGGAATGTTATGCTTGTAAAACCTTCTGTGCTTTCAAAAATACTGTTCAGAGGAGAATGACCAATTCCCAGTATTCTTGTAACAACAAAACTACCAGCTCTCAGAAGCAAAGTCCTCTGAGCTCCCCCTTCTATTTGAGCTGTACCTGAACTGGGTAAAGACAGCGGTGAAGACAAATTCAGAGTGTGACTTTTTTACTTCTCAGGTATCAAAACTCAAGTTTGGACTACTTGTGTCATATTGTAGGACCAAAACACTTTTCAGTTGTGCCTTCCTCAAGCAGTCAGTCTGATATTGACCAAAAAGTTAAAAATATAATATCTCACACTCAAACAGGCAGCAACCCTACATTGGTATTTTGTGATGGAAAAGACTGATGGGAAGAGTCTTGTTCTGTAAATAACTATGCTGCTGTAGGAAATGAGGCTAAAACACATGCTTAGGGGCTGATTTAGCAAGAAAAACATAAGTAAGTAAACATGCACCAAAGCAAACTACTTCAGCTCAAAACCAAAGTATCAGAGGAATACCTTTGCCTAATGATTTTGGCAGCACACAACTCTAAGCAGTGAATTCCTGGCTTTCCATACATTTCTCAAAGCCATTACCTTTAAAAATGAAAAGACTGGCTTTTAGATCCTTGACACATGGCAAAGTGTAGGAAGATGAGACCACTTGAGCTCTGAGTGAGAAAGGAACATAATGAGCTGGAAAACTCCTCTGGCTGTTGAAGCGGCCATTGACAAACGTGTCCACCGACAATCTTTGTCATCTGGGGACAAGAAGGCAAAGCTGAGCAAACACTCAGCTTCTGACTGTGAATAACAACAGCTACGTTTTGCTCCCAGATAGGTGCAGTAGTTCTGGGACAACCCTGGAATTCACTTGAGTTTCTACTGGAAATTGACTGAGTGCTATTGGAAAGAATCTGTTGCATCTGATAGAAGTGGAAAGGCTATAATCACGAAAGGAACGTAGGGGCAGTTTTCATGTGCTTCAACACCCATCTAGTGGTTTTGCAGAGTATTTCACCTCTGTACTCAGCTCCCTACACTGGTTCAACTGAACTACAAATCACCAGGAAATAATCAGGTACCAGTAATTTAAAGTTGAAAGGTATTTCTTCGATGGAATCTTCTGACTTTGGTAATAAACCATCCTAGGTATGATCATAAAACAGACGCCTGGACAACAGTGGCCCCCCTGAGTGTACCTCGGGATGCTGTTGGAATCTGTCCTCTGGGTGACCGGTTATATGTTGTGGGTGGATACGATGGCCATATATACCTGGACACCGTGGAGTCAGTCCTACGACCCCCAAAACAATGAGTGGACAGAGGTATAACAAATAGTTTCCTAAGAAGCAATAGGAGTATATAAATACACACACATATATATATATGAAGAACTCTTGTGTGAATACTGGAGAACAAAAAATACTATGTTGCAAAATTATTAGTGAATTTGTGAAAAAAAATATTATAGTGTAAATTTATGTGGCTGGGTTTGTATAAAAAAATGGTGGGATCTCTTGTGAAAGAATTTTTCAGACTACAGAGTGGGGTAAGTGAAGCAGTCGCACTAATCGTTTTGTGCTTGAAGTACATAAGCTCGAAGAAAATAGCTTTTCTTTTCACCTGCAAATAATGCCCTAATATAGCCCTAACCTTTAGGTGTCTATGGAAAATTTCAGGATTCATAAAAATTGTCTTTTCCATTTTTTTAGGAGGTTCCTGTCAATATTGGAAGGGCTGAAGCATGCGTTGTTGTTGCAAAGTTGCCCTGACAACTATAAATACTGTGAATCCAAGCTGAATGGAGTTTCATGAAGACTGAGCAAGGAAGATAAGACAAATTCCCAGAAAGCCGTAGAGACTGTCCCCATCTCAGCTGCCCTCCATTGCAGAGAACACCTATCACTGAGCCATTCTGCTGTTGCAGCACAAAAGCATCTTCCTGCACTACAAAAACTGAACAGTTTTGCATAGGAGAATTATTTTATGATGTCCAATACATAGAAGTTCAATAATAAGCTTAAATGAGTCAGGTCTGTTACAGAAGTGTATCTGTTATTTATAAAATCCAGTAGTAACGTGGTAAACGCGTATGTAAGATTTCATAAACCTCTCTCTTTTCTATGTTGGCAGCAGCGCTCATGTTTATACAAAGAGCTTTTATATTTTAAGTAAATGAAAGGCAGTAAGAGACAAACACCTTCAACAGGCAACTGCACAGAAGGAAATACTTGCCTACATATATCACTGGCAACAGAATATTCTCTGCATAAATTACTTATATTCACAAACAAAATTACTCCATTAACATACAAGTCAAGTCAGAGATGCACAGAATTCAGTTGCTATTCAACCTCCCGAACTGCCAGTATGGTGACAGAGAACCCATTTTTAGCAGTGTGTTAAACTTACTAGTTGTAGTGGGTTGGGGTTTCTCCACCAGTTTTAGCAGGTTCAAATCAATGAACTGCCTGCATTCTCTGCAGTAAGGTCTCGATGACATCTCAGACAAATTTGCCAGACAATGAATAGCTTAGGATACTGGACAGAAGTTTATTAACCTAATAGCT
>VXBP01003479.1:53424-71279 GCA_013400115.1 Rhinopomastus cyanomelas | reverse complement strand
AAGGGAGTCACCAATAACAACTACCCTGCTTTTTTTCTTTTTTGAACAAGTCTTGATACATGGGGGAGATTGGCTAGCCCTGAGTGACTCCCCCGACGGACCTTCATCCCCATCATCATTCATTTGTCCCTCCAATTCCAGAGCCCCATACCTGTTGTGCAAGGGCAACCAGGAAGGGGAAGGGGAGGGAGGCTGGGGTTAGGGTCGTCTGTCTCTCAGAGTAGGGACCTGCTTCCATTACCCCTTATATCTTTGGTTATCTCTGTTTACCTGGCTGCAAGAGAGGAAAGGATCCTCTTCTAATGGAGCCTCTGCTTTCTGTTCTGTCCTAAAGGATGGCAGGGCCTGACTCCACCAGTCGATCTCCCTCTCACATTCCCTTATTGACCTGAGCCTTTCAACCTCATTCTTTAGCTCAGCCACTAGGCTGAGCAGATCATCCACCTGGCCACACCGAACACAGGTGCTACCTCCATCCCCCTTCACTGGCAATGCCAGACTCTGGTGAACAGACACGGAGGAGTTAGACAGGATAAGTGAAAAATACTGCAGAGCAGCTGAGCCAACTTCTGCGCAAGATTGTACATCACACTGGGAAGAATTCATATCAAGACACAAAAAAAAAAAAGATATAGGTTAACAGACTATTCACCTAACAATATTGTCTTGCATTAGAGGACAGAAGGGTAAAAGCCTTTGCTTTTGCACCGTGAAAGTGTTCTTGCCACCAACCTCTTCTTGTTCAGAGCTTTCACCTGTCTATCGAAGAAGGGGGAGTTGTAGGCTGGCCTGGGTGGGCACCTGGCCCCCAGGCAGGGCCAAATCACCACAGTCCTGCCAGAGAGATCTCTCCAGCTGAGACCGTGCTCCCCAGCTTCTCCTTTGCTGCTGGAGACACAATTTCCACATTGCTGACTCCAGTCACAGGCACAGGACAGCGTCCATCCTGCCATTTTATTCCCCAGGCCCACATGTTTGGTGCAGATCCCATCTCCTTTTCTTATGGGCCATAAACTTTGCTGGGTGTTTTCAAGGTGGGTGGCTATCCCAGGACAGAGCTTAAGCTCAGCTGATCCTGTCGATCCTAAGGCAGGACATGGCTCAAATGTTGCTCAGGTACGTGGCCCACAGACTCTACAGCTGGACAGAGATTCCCTAGCTCTGCGTGCTGGCACGAGCCTTGCCTGCTTTGTCATCTTGGTCCCAAGACACACAGGCACAAACAAGCACTTTGGGAAAACCATCTTTTAGTGGCAGGCAGCCCAAGGATGGCCTGGAGGCAGCCTCAGGCCAGCGGCTCCATCAAGGCACCAATATTCAGGAGGTGCCCAGCTCTGCTCCATGGCGCAGCTGCACTCTTGCTCATTCCAAGCATTGTGCACAGTCCCAATGCAGCAGTCTGTTTTTAACAGGACTGAGATTTTCCTGCTTTCTATTTCCCTAAGCTATTGCAGTATGACTTTCTAGCTCTGTAAGAATTGTTCAAGCATGACGATGAGCTCTATGGAATGAGAAACTGTACAGTTTCATTTATTTGAGTCCTATTAAGTCATCAGGAAGCATTAGACATTGTTGGCCTAATAATATCGGTTAAGCACGATGCAGCATTTGACACAGCAAAGCCAACCATTAATATGTCCACCCAATTACTTTCAGTAGAGATAATTGGATGTTCATGCTATTGCACAAATCTTTGTTTGATTTAACTGAGATTGATTTGATTCTGTCCTGGTCATCTTCTGTGGTGCTGCTGTGTTTTGTTGTGGCATCTAGAAAGGTGTTCGTAACACAGCGGTGTTTTGGCTCCTGCTGAGTTGAGCTGCCACAGCATCAGGGCTCTGCTTTACTTCTCTAACATTCTCCCCACCAACAGTAGGCTGAGGGCTGTGACAGAGCTAACCCCAAACTCACCAGGGGATTGTTCCATCTTTTATGACATAAGTCCAGATATAAAAGGGAGGAGAAGAAAGGATGGGAGGGGAAAGTGGTGGGTGTGGGGGTGAGGTGGTGCAGTCATTGACAGCTCCTGTAGAGACTCTTTGCAGAACATCATTGCACTTTTCCAGTTACTTCAACAGCCTTGTGGCTTTCCTTTGAGCCCTCTCTAACACCTCAGTATCTTCCTTGAAATGAGGGGCCCAGAACTGCACTCAGGATTCAAGGTTAAGCCTCACCATTTGCCAGCTCAGAGGGAGAATTACATCCCTAGCCCTGCTGACCGCACTGTTTCTGGTATAAGCCAGAATGCCATTGCCCTTTCCTGCCACCTGTGCACACTGCTGGCTCATGTTCAGCCACAGGTCAACCAGTACTCCCAGATTCTGCCAGGCTACTCTCCAGCCAGTCTTCCCCCAGTCTGTACCACTGCATGGGGTTATTTTGCTCAAAATATACGTCCTGTGCTTGGCCTTGTTAAACCTCAGATCCAAGACCCAAATTTTCCAGTTGTATTTTGACAAAGTTATACTATAGGATCAAACATTAAAAAATAGTATGAGAATCAGAATTTTTGGGGGCAGAACACATAATGTACTAATAGTTATAGACTAAAGAAGGAACAGAGTAATGCTATGGGACTTAGAAACAGCCTCTTCCTGAAACAGTTGGGTCTGATTAAGTCAAGTATTTAACACAATAGCTACAGAACAAGCCCAAAGTCTTTTAACATGGTGGCTCACTGCACAACATCATGGAAAGTTATGTATGAGTATATGCACAAGGCCAGGCATCAGCATTACTGCTACCAGAAAACTTTCTACTAAATACAGGAATAAACTATAGTTCTTCAGCATTTGAAGTGCTGAAGATTGGAATAAGAAAACAACTATAAGCTTCACCATAGTTAATCCTGACTCTGGGCAGGAAAAAAAAAGAAGTCACTTGTGATGTTAGAGCTGGATTGTTCGAGTTAGTTCTCTGTATACTTAGGTTTTGTTAAGTCTGAATCAAGCTTTCTCTGTGGAAGACAGAAAACAAAAGCCAGCAGGACACAGAAAGTAAGGGAAAACTTTCACACTTCTTTTCTTTTTGTGGTGAGGAAAACTAAGAAGATGATTTTAAAAGGAAGAAAAAAAAAGGGGGGGGTTAAAAAAAGGACTGGGCAAAACCGAATATATTAAAAAAAAAAAAACCCTCTGGCAGAAATTTACATCCTGGACCATCTTTGTTTTCCTGGTATAACTACATGAGATTTTAGTCTCCAGCTAGCTCTGGGAGTGGAAATCTCCTGGTGGAGTGAAGTCAGATGGATTGCCATAGGACATTCCTCATCATTCCTATGAAAAAGACCTCTTCATTTCTATCAAACGCTGTATAAACTGGCAGCTGGATATACCCACATAAAACAATCCACAGGGGTATTCTAACATGTGCATGACACTGTTCATAGTGCCTGAGATAAATTCCCCAGTGTGAAAGACTTTGCCAAAAATAGGATGATAAGAAACATCTGTTTTCACAAGCATTACTTCAGTGAACATACTTCCCAAAGCTTTGAATATTTCTTCTTTGGTGAAGGTTTACTGAAGTAGATTTTGTATCTTGGTGGGAGATTTGTGTAAAATAATATGTATAACGATGTGTACAAATACCTGGTGAGAAGATGTAAAGAAAACAAAGAGAGATCCTTATCAGTAATGCCCATCAAAGATAAGTTAAAAAGTGGAACCCAAAATACAGAAAATTCCACTGTCCTAGTTTGAATTTGGTCAGTTTCTTCGGCTGAGGGAATGGGGAGTTACTAGGCAACCTGTAATAATGGAGCTTGGAATTCCAAGTTCTCCCTTCCTTTCAGTATTGAACAATAGCCGACTCTGCAAACACGTATGACTGGTAGAGAGCTTCTGTTTTCCAGTTTCTGGTTCTTCCTTTCTGACTTCACTTTTGTCTATTCAGAGGAAATGCATGGCACTGGACTGAACACAGCAGCCGTATTGATCTCAGAATGTGCTGAATAGAGAGAATGGAACCTCAGAGATGGGTGAGGAAATGTTTTGCCTGCAATCTACTGCTTGCTGAAATGGAGACAGAGTCTCTTCTTCATTTGTGGTCCATGGGAATTGGCACACTAGAAATGAAAGACTGGGTTGGAGGCACGTGAAACAGGGAAATGAAAACCAAAATGCCCGCTGACACTGAAGGATGTACACATGGACTGGATGGACTCCACATTCCACAAGAAAAAGGACTGGAGGTTTTTTCCCCTTTAAAGGGGTTAGAGCTAACACTTTGGCCCAGTTATGTAAGGACATGTGCTTAATCTCTGTATGTAATAAAAATATTAAATAAAAATAATAAAAAAAAACCATAAAAGTGAGTTTTTATGTTTTCTGAATTACGTGTGTCTTTTTGTTTTTCCCAAAATCAGATGAAGTTTTTTTGTTTTGCCTACCATTTATAAGTGGTTTTTGAAACCATTTTGGTTTGTATTTTTTTGTTTTGGCCCATTATCATTACTAACTAAATTAATTAGTTAATTTTGTCTTGGGATAAACCCTTTACATCCACTTTAAAAACCCGGCCACCTGGTCAGACATCAGAACAGGCTGTCCAAAAACCTGACATATCTGTCTATGCAAATATTTCTGTGGGTCCTGATTGCAAAGTCAGCCTTTGAGACTGAGCTGTAATGTTCAGTCTCCTTCCTGTTTTTAAACTATGTGCCTTTAGATGCTTTCAGTTCTAGAATCATGCAGACACCAGACATTCTGTTTGCATTCTTCCTCCTTTCTGAGCATGCTAAGCCATTACAGTGCAGGCACAGTAATTATACCTGTGGAGTGCATTACTATTATTATTTCAGCAGTACACCGCTGAACAGTGCTATCACTCTGTAATCTTCCCCTCTTTTTTGTCTAATAGCATGTTATATAGAAATACTGCAAAACCTACACACAGTATTTATTAGTGAAGGAAAAAAAGTCAAATGTCAATATACTATTAAAGTTTTTTAGGACGGTATTCCAATTTTATGTATTTATTGAAAGGAAAGTAATATATACTAGTTTACAATGTGTCTTAATAATGTGGACTTGGATCTAGATTCTTCTGTAAATTTTGTATATTTAGACTAGTATAAGCTTACCAAAGGTGAACACACTATCATCAGTGAGCATGAGGTTATGTTTGAGCAAATAAAAGTCTGATTCTAGTCACACATTTCTCCTTTCTGTTTCTACTAGGTTTTATGATCTTGGAGAAGCACAGCTGCAGAGGTACTAGCATCAAAACCAAACACGGACATTCAAAACCTATGAATAAGCATCTAATAGATGGATTATAATCTCAGGTGAACCTACACACACCTTTGTGGCTAAGACAACACCTCTCTACTGTAAGGAAATGTTTTGTCAGGCACTAAAACCCATTTCATGGACACTGAAATACTTCCAATGTCCTAGATTTCATGTGCTAAGAAAGTCTTTCTGATTCAGGCCAGTGTATTTCCTCATCTAGGCTCCTTGATGCTAGAGTTCTGCAGCTGTCTGCTTGCTTTCAAGCCATCAGCTCTCACAAGCTCTATCACAAAAACTTTTCCAGGGATCATCCTTCCCTATATGAAAAAGTCTGAGGATATGTTGACCCACTAATGGATATACTTGTGCCAAAGCAGCCTCGGCTTTCTTAGTGGGCTGGATGCAAGACTGAGCTGAAGGATGGATTCCCTGTACAAACATCCCTGTACAAACAGTATGAAGCATAACAAAGATACCACTAAACCCATCCTTACCTTGGCACTGGTGGGAGAACTCATTTACTTACAGCTGATTATTACACCACTTGAAAAAAGTAGCCCTTTTCCTTCTCCTGGAAACTGAGCCACATGCTTGGGATATTTTTGCATTTTTTCTTGCACTGTATAGAGTAAGAACAGAGCTAAAAAGATCTTCTGTTGCTGTAAGGTTTAAATCAGCTTTATCACTGAATGTAAACCACTAATCATTACAATTTTGGAAGGACTGGAAGTTTTTTGGACACTAATCTTCTAAAATATATAAATCTACTCTGATTTATTGCTGGGAAGTGGTTCAAGTTTTCTTCATTTCAGAGTTTCCGTAAGAAATAACAGAGCTTAGGTTTTAATATTGGACTGAGAGTATGCAACTCCTGGACTGTAATGCTGAGCACATTGTGAAGTCACTGCTTTCTGGCTCTTAGCAATTCATGCAATTTTCTGAGGTGTGCAGTACAGAAGACTGGATGTCTGGTCCCTGTGAGCAACAGAGTTAAGTGATGTCCACTTGATGTAAACTTTAAGAGCTGGACTTGCACAACATTGAATAGTCAGGAGTCACTGTTGCTGATCTTCCAGTCTACTCCACAGCAATAGAAAGCTGAACATTATTAGAGACATAAGACATACAGACACTTTGCTAGAGCTATTCATTCTACTCAGTGCTATGTTGATGTAAATTACTCTTTTAATGCAAACCATTATGATTCCTTATTCTTTAAATTACTTGGGACTTACAAACAACTAAAATTATGTTCATCAATCTGATTTATATAATTTCTCCTGCTGTTCCCGCTACCTTACTCACAAATCTTATGTGAAGTATTCACCCTTATGTCTTACTTGCTGTCCATTTTTGTGGGTAGGATCCTTTGTGTCCCACTATTCCACAATATAATAATGTAATATTTGCCATAAAATTGTGCTCTGCCATGTAGAATTTCTTACAAACATTACTACACAAAATAAAACAAACAAAACAAAAAAAAAACCAAAAAGGAGGGTGAGAGGAGGTGTAAACTAGATTTAAATAAACTTCTCTGAATATGTAAAGAATCTATCTATTAAGAAATTCCAAATAACAGAGGAGTGGATTAACTAAATTTTTTTTCTAACAAGATTTTTATAATTGTTAAATATGAGATAACATTGTGACCACTTGTCTTTCAGTATACTAGCACCTGGATTGCACACCCTTGGCAGAAATCTTTGCATGCCTTGCCTGCCTTACCTGACACAAAGAAACCTCTAAGTTTTTCCTGAAACACAAACAGCCAGCCACCCTGCCTTCCTCTCCCCCTTTTATCCTCTGCCTTCCTCCTCCTGCGCCTCTTCCCATTCACTTCCTCAAAGCCCCTCATCCATTTTCTGAGCTCCAGCTCTGAATCTCACACAGATTCTGTTTTCCAAGTAGGTTTTGATACATGTTGCTTAAGTGTAGCTGACAAAGTAAAAGGCTTGGTAATTGAATTACGAGATGGATGGTAGATGACAGCCTGAGATGAGCACATCCAATGACATCACCTGTCTGGATTGGGTGGGGCCTTAGACTCATTTCTTGCTCTTGCGAAATATTGTGATTATCTGATTTGTGAAACAAGGTAAATAACTACAGTGCAAGTACCAGTAACTAGCAGGGCTAGAAAAGAAACCACACTGAAACAGTCTTCTGAGACATGGTTTTATTTTAGCTTCTGTGTGCACTGTTTTAGTTATAGGTTTATTTTCCATTGCTAATCTTTTGAGAAACAATATTAACATTGTGCCCCCTGATAAGGAGATTTTATTTCCAGAGTTTGGAGGCTTTTTTGGTTATGTTTCTTTTGGAGATTTTTGGACAAAATTAAGAGGTTGATTAAGTAAATTAAATACATTATTTTAAAAAACAACTATTCAGTCCTACAGTAATGCTTTACTGGTTTCCTGCTTCCCCACAGGGCTGTGCTCCCCAGTTGGCCTTTGCTTTTCAGATATGCTGTGGCAAGAACAGAGAGCAACACCACCAGTGCCTAACTACTCCTCCTCACTAGATTGTCTTATGGAGGTCCTCACATTGGCTCGCAACAACGCGGGGAGAATGGAGCAGGAAGAGCTGGGGACAACTGTCAGAAGATGTCACAGCCAAGTTTCTAATTAATATATATGTTGTTTGGCTAAAATGGCCTTATTCTGGGCTCCTCTGCAGCGAGTCAGAAACATTCTAGGCAAAGAATTGGTAGCCCAAATCCAGCACATCCGCTACATTTGTGCTTCGCTTTATGCATAACAGCATGTCTATAAACTTAAGGGCTTTGAATTGTGTGCAAAACTGTTTGTGTTTGAAAGGATTTAGATTATAGCAATAAGAAAAATCAATTTTAGATAGCAGAAGCCTTAGAAAACTACAGATCCACCCATACAATAACAATTCACAGACGTTAGCTATGAACTTGTGATGTCATTACAGGAATAGGAGAAGATATTGCTAAGATTGTGGTCACTTTATGAATCATGACAGAGACTTCAGTAAGGCTAAGTGTCTGCCCAGAGACTATCATTACGGTAAACAGTACAAAACTGGACAGCTACAATGCTTCATTCCTTTCCTATGTCACAGCCACTTAATCTTTGCCAATTAATGTGTTTTTTTCATAACCTTATATTGCTTAGCCTCAAACTGGAAGCCCTTTATCCATGTATTTAAGCACATAGAATTTATATCATCAGATAATGCCATGAGCTAGCCAAGTTTCATGCATTTCGGGTATTACAAAGCCTAATGGGCCATTAGGGAGAGAAATTATCTTGCCAGGTGGCATAGGAGTGAAGAGGTGGAGGGCAGGAGTAAGGAGAGAGTAACTTTTGCAGACCTGTTAAAGCACCCATTTTCATTGTGCCTGACTCCATACTTCCTGGCTAGGTTTAGAAATAAAAAGCACAAGAGCAAAACACTTCTTCACAACTTTGTTTTCTGTATTTTGGGATCTAGACAACACTCTGTTCAATGGTGTCTTCTACGAAAGACTCCTGGTTGACTGAGGAGAGGACCTGAATTTGATTTCTGGTCAAATTGTTTCAGTTCCTCTTTAACTCCAAAATGAGCTGAGATTTTCATGAGGGACGTGGTGTTGGCTGGCAATGAATAAGTGAAGAAAAAAACAACCCAAAAAACCTAAACTCAAAGTATTTGCACATTTTCATTATACATGGCTGCATGTAGTTTGCTGCCACATTCTGCCTTGTCCTGTCCTTCATTTCCTGCTGCTACAGCAAAGCTGCAGCAACTCTTCACAGTCTTAAAAGAATCTTCCAGCTATCATGACTTTCACTTAACTTTGTAAATAGAAGGAAAATTTATAGTTATCCGATCCACTGAGAAAATACTCATTTGGATAATTCTTACGTGATCAGTTACATGCCACCAGTAACAAATAGGTGCAAGGTTCAGAATCTCATACTGGATTGAAAGTATTCATCCAAATGCTGAGCTGAATCTGGAGGAATGTTAAAAAGACTGACATCTGCCTTCTTGATAGGAGCTTGACAAGGAATATGGGAGTGGAAAATTATTTGTTGTTACTGGTTTTCATGTAAGTGCCTTTGCTGCCTAGTAATGCATACGTTATTACAACACTGCACATACTGTTCTGTCAGGGTTTGTAACTGCAGCCCAGAAACAAGTGAAATTTTCTGCTTTCTTGCTTGATAGATAAAATAAAACATATTACTCCAAGTTTTTTTCTCACTGAAAGATATGAACTAGCAAAGCACAGAGAACAGCTAGATCGGCTAAAGTGAGTTTATCTTGCGTTGCATCAGTGATTTGAATAAACGTCACACTTCCAAATGTTTTTATAAGGAACCATCCTACATGTATTAGTTCAAAGGTTCTTTGTGCTGTAAGGTCTGTTTCACCTCACACTTGTAGTTATCTGGAATAAACTTAAAAGATAGGAAAAGCTTTTCCAGAATACAGAAGGAAGAACGTATTAATAAATTGTATATATACATAGAAAGAGAGTAAACGTCACATTCACAGTGGATTTGATCCATTCTCATTTATATCCTAGACATTTGCATTTAATATATATGTTCTTTACTGAGTAAATCTACTGAAAAGCGGAAATAAAGGCAATATTAACAATTTTTAATCTTTTAAAACCATGGATGTGCTTTTGCTGGATGCATAAAAGTGAGAAGTGCTTTCACATTAATTGCCTGCCCAAATGAGCTTCTCTGCCTTCTGACATGTGTTAGGTCACAGCCATACTCCTGAAGCTAAGAGGAAGCATTCCCATAGCAATTTCACATCTTCCTTCACAGGGACGTTTGGGCTTGCAGCTTCAGGCTCACCAAACTGAGGAACTCCACCTGGTGCAGCTGTTCTGCCAGTGCCAGATCCTGACAGCCAGACAACAGGGCTCCAGCCTCTGCACAATGAGACCCCTGCTTCTGTTTGCAGCTTGAGGGGTTTGAGGCTTGCAAGCTCCACCAAAAAAAGTGAACAAGTCCATAGACACACCAGAGGAATTTGACTGCACAAAAATCCCAGAGAAGAACATTTTTCTTTTACTTACATATTGCTTGTATTAAATACTCCAAAAATTTCCAACATTTCTTTTTTTGTGTCAGGAGTAACTTATAAGGTAAAATTGCAAATGTTTTTCCCCTCCATTGTGATCAGCAGGTTATGGCTGATGGGATTGTCTCGGTAAGGTACAAATCTAATTGTCCTGCTTGAGGAAAGTACATCTCATATTGTAATGACCAGTTTATCCCAGTGTCCAGCAACTTGTGCAGGTATCAGTGTGACCACAATATGGGGCAAAATCATTGAAAGTCTTTTTTACTATAGTTTTCATGAAGCTTTTATTTTTAAGTCAGCAGTATTTTAGCAACCCATTACAGCAGTTAACAGCAATCTTTGTGAAGTACTAATCTCTATTCTGTAGAAGATCTACACAAATGATAAAAATCAGTAGGATATTAAACATATTAGGAAAACTGCTTCCTGAGATTTCTTTTAGGATGATCCTGATTTTTGTAAAACAATTGCAAGTTTGAACGATCACATAAATTCATCTAGAGATGTACTAACAACAGAAGTAATGATGAACTAATAAATCTGCAATTCATTGTGCTGTGTGCCCCGAGTGTCACAGCCCTGTGCCACAGCATGTGTATCTTTCCACTACTGGCCCGAGGTGGGCAGGACAAGAGTGGGCTATGGATGTCATAATACTTGAGTCACACAGAGAGGAAGACTTCCTTGAAAAGCCTGTTGCTGCCAGCACTGCTGTGATGTGAGCTAGTATTGACTGGTACAATCAAAGGGAAAGCAATGCAGGTATGTGCCTGGCTACCCCAGCAAGGCATCTTCCAATTAGAGATTATTTTTGTTACACTGGCTGGCAATGCACACACTCATTTATTTATTTATTTTCCAGTTCACCTTATTCATTATTATTTTTTTATTTATTTGTCTGTTTATTTATCACTTTATTTATTATAATAAATGAAAGTTGAACAAACCCCTTAAAGAGTCTTACCAGTGTCATTTCAAGGAAACAATTTTTGCCTTGTCTGAAATAATATGCAAAGATAAACTGAGGATGGATCAAATACATCTGATATAAAGCCCAACATATGAATTATTACCACCACAATCATCTCAATTTCTCTGCACGAGCATAAAGACAGGAGCCAGATGCTTTGGAAATTCCATTTTAGTTTAAAACTGAACCTCACCAGAGAAGAAACCAAGCCACTGTGTGTCTGAAATAGTAAATACAGTGGTATATTGGCTGGATGGTTGCACTAATGAGGTAGTGATTAATGATTCAATGTCAAAATGGAGATCAGTTATGAGTGGTGCTCCTCAGGGATCTGTTTTAGGCCTGGTACCACTTAACATCTTTGTTGACAACATGGACACTGGCATTGAGTGCACTGTCAGCGAGTTTGCCAATGACACAAAGTCGTGTGGTGTGATCGACACACAGGAGGGAAGGAAGGCCATCCAAAGAAATCATCACATGCTTGAGAAATGGGCCTATGCAAAGTGTGTGAGGTTCAACAAGTCCTACCTCAAGCTTTTGCATCTGGGTCAGGGTAACTACAAGTACAATCACTTGGTGGGTCATGAATGGATTGAGAACAGACCCAAGGTATTGGTAGATGAGGATCTTAATACAAGCTGCCAATATGTGAATGCAGCCTAAAAGACCAACTATATCCAAAGATGTGTCACCAGCAGGTCAAGGGAGGTGACTGTCTTCCTCTGACTTTGTGAGAACTCACCTGGAGTACTGCATCCAGTTCTGGAGTTCCCAACAGAAAAAAGGACATGGAGCTAGCTGTGGAACAAGTCCATGGGGCCACAAGGCTGATCAGAGGGCTGGAGTACCATTCCTGTAAGAACAGGCTGAGGGCTGTTCAGCTGAGAGAAGAGACGGCTCTGGGGCAAACTTCTAGCACCCTTCTAATACCAGAAGGGGGCCTACATGAAAGCTGGAGAGGGACTTTGTATGAGGCAATCTAGTGATCACAGAATCACAGAGTCATAGAACATTACAGTTGGTGAAGGGACCCCCAAAGATCATCTAGTCCCTCTGCCACAACAGGACCACCTACACCAAACCACACAGGAACATATTCAAGTGGATTTTAATGTCTCCAGAGAAGGAGACTCCACAACCCCCTTGGATAGCCAATTCCAGTGCACTGTCACCCTTACCACAAAGAAGTTCCTTCTCATATTGATGTGGAATCTCCTATGTTCCAGCTTACATCCATTGCCCCTTGTCCTATCATTAGACGACACCAAGAAAAGCCTGGCTCCATCCTCCTGACACCCACACCTCACATATTCATAAACATTAATGAGGTCACCCCTCAGTCTCTGCTTCTGCAAGCTAAAGTGATAGGACAAGGAGGAATGGTTTCAAAATAAAAGAGTATAGATTTAGGTTAGATTAGATTAGATTAGGCAGAAATTCCTCACAGTTATGGTAGTGAGGCACTGGAACAGGTTGCCCAGAGAAGCTATGGATAGCCCATCCTTGGAAGTACTTAAGGTCAGGTTGGATGGGGCTGAGGTTAATCTGGTCTGGTGAGAGCAGGAGTTTGGAACTAGATGATCTCTGAAGTCCCTTCCAACTGAAGTCATTCTATGATTTTCACGGTGGAAGACCTCGGGCATTGCTACTTTTTAGATTTTGCTGTAGCTTGAGGTATGGAAGTTGTTTGTTTTCTGAAGAACAAGTTAATTTAGTAAGAATCAGCAGGAAGGAAAAAACCTTACATCCCCTCAGGACCTGTAGCTGCTATTGGGAAAGCAAGCCATTCAACATGCATCCTGGCAATGCAGGCAGGTCCTGAGCAGCAGAAATCTTGTGGATGGCAGCCCAACAAATTTCCTTTCTGTGGTCTTCCTTCTTATATGGTGAAGAAGAAATTGGGAAAGGCCAAGCACATGAAGTTGACTGAATGTTTCTTGGGTACTGCCTGTAGCTATGGAGAGTGCACAGACTAAATTCATTATGGAGGCAGGGTTTAAGGTGCCCAAGGGAAAGGATGTAAAAGCTCTTAGGAGGAACATTCAAACACAGTAAGACTCCCAGTCATAGCGGACATGAATGCTTCAGGATCCCTAGCAATGGCTTCTCTCCAATGTAAACCTATCTCTACAGAAGAAAAGAAAAATGCCAAGTACGTGCAAGGGGAAGAAGAAAAACTCTGGGAGAAAACTGAGATGAGCCAAAAAAAGCTAATCTAATGCATTCATTTCACGTGAAAGAAATGACGTATCTCTGTATATCTCTGTTTCACTGTCAATTTGTCCTCTACCTGATTTTGGTGTTAAATCCATAAAGATTACAGTGGTCAGACTCTCAGCTCTTCCATAGGACCACATGCAGGTCCAGGATGTCATCACCTAATGGAATTTTCATCCTGAAACACTTTTGGGGTTGGTTTTGTTTTGCAGTAGCAGCCATGTGACTTCTGTCATCACCTTTGAGAGAGAATGTGTCCTCCAGAGGCTACCATGTGAAATGCAACCCAAAGTTAGGATTTATCAAGCAGAAAAAAGATCTCATCTCGTAAGGATGTCTGCACAGGCCACAGACCCAAACAGACATTTCTGTAGCACATGTAAGTACTAGAGGAATATTTTAATGAATTTGTCATCCTTATATCTATATGACATTTGCAGAGAGAAGGAAAATTTTTTTACAGTGTATGGAATATATTTTAATAACTATATGAGGAAGGAAAAAAAGTGTACTGAAAAGAAACAAGGGGGAATGAAAGAGCCAAATGCACATTCTCAGTCATATCCAATTGCTGCAAGGAAAATTAATTGCTTGCTATAGTTAGTTATAGCAGCTGTGAACACAGTGCTCACTTGCTTTGGGAAAGAGTCTGTGACAACAGAATTCCAAGGGCAGCTATTCTCTTGTGCTTCAAGAAGCTGCAGCAGGACAGACTCCTGACACTGCGTACAAGGTTACAAGAGGAAGAGATACAAGTGACAGATAAAGAAAGAAGGTGATACCTTCCTGTCATCCTCAGGTGACTATTTCCCTGGGGAGTAAGTACAAAAATTTTATCTTTTCATCTACCGCCCAATGGTCACACAACCGGCTTTGAATTTGCTACTGGGGACAAAGCTCCCATCAGCAGTGCTGATGAGCGAAGGAATGACAGTCAAAAGGAAAGGGGTGTGAACAGACAAAAATGATGTTCATTTGGAAGTGTGAATGAGCATTAGCAAACCTGAGGTGGCCTTTCCACAGATCTCTGAGCCTGCAGCATAGGAGGCAGTTTTATTTTTGAATTTCTGATTCCTTAAAATCATGCCACATTCTCTTCAGAAACACGCAAAACCCAGCAAAGTACTTGCTTTTTCTGTTTCTGTTAAATTGCAGTGGCCAGCATTCAGGAAAGTTTTATCGTCTGACCTAGCCTAATTCCAGATTTCTTTTCATTCTACATTTATCACAACAGACAAGTCTGAAACAGTTACCCAGTGTAATATTATTTTTTTCTCATTACAAATTCAATCTCTGCTGATAAAAATAAATTTTCCTGAGGGCTCATGTTGAGAAACACTTCTTTTCCTCAAAAACATCATCTATTGTTCATTTCTCTGTCGTGCTTTATTGGTATCTCCCAATATTTCTTAGCTGAGCAGAAGTGCACCAGGACTTGTAAAACTGCTTGCTACAAATCAAACCACCTGCCCTGCAGACCCTAGGCCTGAGAAGGAGGGACTGTGAGTGTATCCCAGAGCATGTGGGCTTTAGATGATGGCTTCTGCAGTCTGCACGGCATCCATGTAAGAACAGCATCTGCAGACATGTCAATTTACTCACCTCCAAGAAAGGCATCAGAAGGTATCCATGCACGCTGCTCCACTGGGAAGTGATTGGCTGCAACCTATGCTCGCTTCTTGTCTCTGGTAATGGGCCTGCTTAATTTGCTTAAAGGACTTTCCTGTACCAAAGGTGTTAGCTGTTGAAGAACAGACTTCAGCAATGCTAATGAATACCTTCTAAATCAATACCTTCTGGCTTTCGCAGATATCCTAGGTAGCTCTGGAGAGACATCTGATAATGCACCAGCTCCCTGCTTTTCTGAGGATCGTGCAACAGCCTCTATGCAAAGCTTCTTGCCAGCTCGTGTGCAGCTGTGTGTGCTGCACAGGTATTTGCTGTGTAGATTGCATCAGTTAAAATGCTTTATCTATAGCTTATTATTTTTCTTCCTTATCACAAATCAGGAATGCCAATTAGTAAAAGGAGTTTAAAGTGAAGGGATAAGATCTCCGAGTGAGCAGTTTCCCAGCAATTAATAGCAGGCAAATTGCCATCTGTCAAGCACCTGTTTGTTTCCTGGTAATAAATTAATGACTATTTGAGACACATGGCAAAGGAACAGAGAAATAAAAGGGTGAAACACAGGCAGTACGCATGTGGGTCATGTCCTAACATGGAAGAGAGGTTTAAGGGGCAAAAGGAAATTAACTTTTCAGAGCTGGAACTGAGGGTGTTCCAGAAAGTTTTGGATAGATTGGTCTGACATGTAGGTTTTCTTGTTTCAATTCATTGTGTGAATTTGAAAAGACTGAGTCTGTGTCAAATGTTTTAATTACTTGGATTAAATTTGAATTAACCTGTGTACAAGCAACACTGGTATGACAGATGGGACCTATTATATTGCTACATCACAATGTCCAAAAAAAATATTTACTCACCAAAGCAGGCATTTATGGATGTCTTTCAGCATTTTGTCAAGGCCAGCGGCCATGAAACCAAAATGCTTGCCAATGAACAGCAATAGGACAGCCAAGTGATTCAGAGTTATTACTATTTATATGCCCCACAAAAAACTTTACACCCCAGTGGTCATTTAACAGAAAATACGTTGCCTTTGATCCTTATCCTCAGCAGGGCAAGTATAGAGCAGCATATCAAAGTTTACCTTTTTTGCCATTCCTTATCCCTGAAGTAACACCTGGCCCATGATGGCTTTGGCATAGTGTAAGATTATTTAAAGTTTGGCAGCTCTGAACTGAAGGATCATCCCTCAGAGTGAGACAGAAGTGTGTAATTTATTTGAGGTTACGTTTCCCATCTTTAATTAATTTTTTAAAATTTCATTTCATTGCTTTCAAGCTGTTTTTCAGCCACCAGTAACTAGAGAAAACTGCTGGTAATTTCAGTTACCCAACTTAACCACTGATCTGGCATATGTCTTCTTGACACAGCTTTTGAGGTTCTTCCTCACTAAGAACTTGTCCAACACTTCACTGACCCAGTCAGAGCTGTCTGTTACGCAAGTGCAAATCCATTTCTTAGAATTAAAGTTAGTATTTGACTTGTGCCGCACTCAGAATTGACTAGGGATCTATTCATTAATGACTTGGATGAGGGATTAGAGTGCATTGTCAGCAAGTTTGCTGATGACCTAGAACTGGGAGGAGTGGCTGACAACCCCAGCAGGCTGTGCTGTCATTCAGCAGGACCTGGGCAGGGAGACACTGAATGAAATATAAAACAAGGGCAAGTATAGAGACTTGCATCTGAGTAAGAGCAACTCACAGAATCACAGAAGGTTACAGGTTGGAAGGGACCTCGAAAGATCATCTAAGTCCAACCCCCCCTGCTGGAGCAAGGTAAGCCTACAGTACTGTCTCAAAATGTCCTACATGGGGCTGGAACCCATGACCCCAGGAATTCGGAGTCCTATGCTGTACCCACTGAGCCAACCAGGTGCCCAAGTACCATTATGGGTGGGGACTGACCTGATGGAGAACAATGTAGGAGAAAGGGACCTGTGAGTCCTGGTGGATAGCAGGATGACCATGAGCGAGTAATTTGCCTTTGTGGCCAAGAGGGCCAACAGCATCTTGGGGTGAGTTAAAATGGCAACGGTTAGCAGATTGAGAAAGGTTCTTCTGCCCTTCTACTCTGCCCTGGTGAGACCACATCTGGAGTATTGTGTCCAGTTCTGGGCTCCCCCAGTTCAAGAAGTTCACAGAAATGCTGGAGAAAGTCCAACACACAGCCACGAAGATGATGAAGTAAGTGGAACACCTCCCTCATAAGAAAAGGCTGAGGGAGCTGGGCTTCTTTAGCTTGGAAGAGACTGAGGGGTACCACATTAATGGTTATAAATTTGTGAAGGGTGAGTGTCAGGAGGATGAAGCCAGGCTCTTCTCAGTGTCATCTAATGGCAGAACAGGATGCAATGGGCATAAGCTGGAACATAAGAGGAGAAGGAACTTCATGGTTAGGGTGACAGCACTGGAATCATAGAATCATTGAATCATCGAATCATAGAATCATCATGGCTGGAAAGGACCTCCAGGGTCATCGAGTCCAATCTTTTCTCCTAGTGTCTAACCGCTAGACCATATCCCCAAGCGCCACATCCACCTGTTCCTTAAACACCTCTAGAGATGGTGAAATCACCACCTCCCTGGGTAATCCATTCCAGCATCTAATCACCCTCTCAGTAAAGAATTTCCTTCTAACATCCAGTCTAAACCTCCCCTGATGCAACTTCAGGCCATTTGCCCTCGTCCTATCATCACTAATTGGAGAGAAGAGCCCAACATCAGCCTTGCTACAACCTCCTT
>VXBP01003479.1:7556-41872 GCA_013400115.1 Rhinopomastus cyanomelas | reverse complement strand
CTCACTCGCCCCTCATCTATTAATGCTGTGACCTAGCACACTATTAGAAATTTGGACTCTATTGGATAGTGGGAAAATCTTCAGTGATTATCTCAGCAACTGCTAGTTTTCCTCCATTAGACAGAGCAAACATTACTGCTGTGTTTAACAAGTTTGATTTACTAGGTAAAACTGTTCATTTTTCAGCAAGTTTACTGATGACACAAAGCTGGGTGGTGTTGCTGATAGTGCACCCTAATCCCTCATTCAAGTCATCAGTGAATACATTGAACAGGACTGCCCCCAGCACCGATCCCTGGGGCACTCCACTACATACAGGCCTCCAACCAGACTCTGTCCCATTGACCACCACTCTCTGACTTCTACCCTGTAGCCAGTTTACAATCCACCTCACTACCTGAAAATCTAGACCACTCTGCCTCAGTTTGGCTGCAAGGATGCTGTGAGAGACCGTGTCAAATGCCTTTCTTAAGTCAAGATAGATCACATCCACTGCTCTGCCATCATCCATCCACCTGGTGATGCCCTCATAAAAGGCTATCAGTTTGGTCAAGAATGACTTTCCCTTTGTGAAGCCATGCTGACTGTCCCTAATGAGCCTCCTGTCCTTGATGTGCCTGGAGACAGCCTCTAGAACAAATTGTTCCATCCCCTTTCCTGGGATGGAGGTGAGGCTGATCGGTCAATAGTTACCCGGGTCTTCCTGCTTTCCCTTTTTAAAGATTGGGGTAATATTTGCTATCCTACTGTCCTTCATTTTTTCCCTGAAGACATATAAAAGGATTAGAAAATCAAGTTGGGAAGAACTATAGTTGATTTATTTTTGGTCCCAGTGAAAAGGATCCAAAAGTAAGGTTTACTGCTACCAGTTCCAGTAGATTAAAAAGGTATTCATGTGAGATCTTAAAGTAATAGTCTTTTATATCACTTCCATAGCCAGTGCAGGATTATTCCCTGTAAAATGTATTTCATGCAATGAAATTTCATTAACTATTAGAACATTAGGAAATGTTAGTGGTTTAATCATCATAGTCAAAATAATTACATTCCATCTGTTGAGTCTTTGCAAGGTTAAGTTAAGCTGTAGCCTAAGATAGAAAAATAGTCTTCAGTATGTATTGAATTTAAGTGGTATCTTCAACTTGTGCAACTCCTTGGAATTCACAATCTCCAGCCTTCTACCATTTTCTGTGTTGTAATACTGTCTGTTGAAATGGTGTGCTAGACTTGAAAAGTGGTTGTGGTCACCTGAAAATTATTCTGTTGATGCAGAAGGAACAAGAAGTCCATACGTCACTGACATATAGCAGTTTCCTCCCTTTCTTTGACTAGAAATGAAGTTTGAGTTATACTCTGAGCATATTAAGCAAAACAGTCTTTTAAAAGGTATTGTCATTGTGGTCTGACATTTTGGGAAAAAGTAAACACTCTCAGAGACGTAGTTAGAAACCTGTTTTTGTGTGGTGAACATACTGCTTTCACTGCATGTACGAATGTTACTAGACAGAGATGAATCCTTAACTCAGTTTACCAAGAGTTACCATGCAGAAAATTTGATTCCCTTAGACAAACAAATACACAATCCCTTCCTTGAACTGAACAATATTTCCAGCCATCGGGATGTTTTTCTCCTCAGTATTAAATTTCAAGTTGATTTGTTCAAGAATGGTATCTGTAATGATGAAAGACACCTGGGAATGTTTTATTCAAGGTCAGTATACAGGAAACAAAAAAATACACATCAAATATTCACTGATTATTGCAATTTCACTTTCTTCTACCACAAGAATGGCATAAACATTTCTAGCTATTAAGAGTCTTCCTTCACTCCCTTTTCTGCTGGGTTTTCAGTAGTCTGAATTCAACAGCAGCAGAGCTAAGAACAGCTCAGGGTAAAAGAGGGTTCAGGCAGGAAAGAAATAATTAGGCCTGAAGCCACTTCAAGTACTTTCAGTGGGTTGCCGTAAGGAGTTGATTAGCACACAGGCTTGAGTCCATGCCTGTTTCATTCTACTGGTGACACCCCTACTGCCCTATTGCTGTTTCTGTCCTGATCTGTGAGAGCTTGGAGACTTTACTTAGCTACCACAAAGAGGCTTGTACAGCTATGTACCAAAAATCAGTGCCTACCTCAGGGTGGGAAGAAAAGAATGAAGCAGTTCACAGAATCACAGAATCACAGAACATTAGGGATTGGAAGGGACATCAAAAGATCATCTAATCCAATACCCCTGACACAGCAGGATCACCTAGACCAAGTCGCACAGGAACACATCCAGGAGGGTTTTAAACATGTCCAGAGAGAGAAACTCCACAACCTGCCTGGGCAGCCTGTTCCAGTGCTCTGTCATCCTCACTGTGAAGAAGTTCCTTCTCAGGTTGATGTGGAACCTCCATTGTTCCAGCTTACACCCACTGCCCCTCATTCTATCGCTAGACGACACTGAGAAGAGCCTGGCTCCAACCTCCCGCCACCCACCCTTCACAGTTGCACATAGACAGAGTGAGTGAAGAACAGCTGCAGCTTCTCTTCAGTATAAGCCTGAGAAGAGGGCTCTGTCAAAAACAAATTTTAGATCCAGGTTATAATCACAGTGCCTTGTTAGCTGTTGACAACCTCTGCTCCTCCAAAAGGAAATTCCTTGGCAAGTAATTAATGTAACACAAATTACTCTGAATGGCTTGAGCTTGACTATATGAGATAGCATCCCTGAAAACCTTGCAAAGCCTCTTTGGAACCTCTCACAATATATAGACTCAATAGAAAGAGGGAAAAACTGGAGAATAGCTGTAAGGTCGGGCTGAATCTTACTTCTTAATGTATGCCATAGTATTGTTTTCCAGAGATTCTGCAGATCCTGCTTAAGATAAGTGAGCAGCCAACTGGAAAAGGCACCAGTCATGGTGATGGATCCTGGTTTATATATATGTAGGACTGCAGCTGTCATTTGGATTAGTAAGGACCTTCTGCCCTAGCCTGCAACCGACATGAAGATGGCCTTAGTGGGGAAGATGTAGTCAAGCTGCTCATGAGCCCCAGGCATTCCAGCCCACGGTAACATTGCAGTTAATGCAGTAGTTTCCTCTCAGAGCCCTGTTCTGAGAAGGGCAGCCTGTTGGGACCTATTTCCACCAATGGGGATGAGAAGACATGAGGACGATAGCATCATGTGGAGCCTGGGGTGGAGGGATCAGGTTCAGTGAACGTGAAAGCAAAGCTTGCACCAAGATGACCAAGAAAAAAGGTGAAAGAGGGAATCTGGCAATCTGTTTTTAGAAGTGACCTTACAACAATTTTTTATGAGCGTCCTGGGTTTTCCTCTGAGTCACAGAGTAGTCAAAAGCAGCTTTATGCAGCATGCATCCTCAGCAGTCCCTACGGAGCTTCTCTTGGCTGCAGGCTGTTAAATTAGATCTCAGCACAGCGTGTGTATGCATTCTTGTGGTCATCTCTGCATTCACGTAATGCCACAAAATATTTAATAGATGTGCCAACTGTGTACTTGAAAGTGTTGTAACTGTGTCTGTCCACCTGCTGGGATTTAGTGTTGTTACAGATGATCATCAGCCTGTTACAGACACCAGTGGCTAGTGAACAACTTCAGTTTTCCACCTCCTAAATGTTTTCTCTGCAGAGATCTGTTTCAACAGGGTTCTTTTTGGCTTACGCTCAAGAATGACTTAAAGTTACAGTGTGTTTCTTTGTTTTATTTTCCTTACAGGGATATTTCCTTACAGGGATAGCCTCATGTTTAAACTGGTGTTAAAAATAATTATTATTTTGTAAGTATAGGATATCTAAGTATTTTTTAAATTAAAAGCAGCGTGCTATAAAAGCCAGGGCTTTTTTGTCAATAAACCTAGCTCTGTTTATGAACATACATAGCTTACAAGTGTAAGTCATTGCTCTTTAACTGGCCGTGCTGCTAAACTAAGCAGACGAAGAGTCCTCTGCAACACTGATAATCGTACTGCTCAGGATGAAGCTTATGGCTCTGTAACTAAGCATAAACAGCCTGTGTGCTAGGGATCAGCTCTTTCAGTCACAAGTTTTGTTTTCAGGTTGACATGGAAGGGAGTAGGTGCTTAGCTGAATTCAAGGACTTCTGCCACCCAGAAACAGGGCAAGATTTTCACATGAATCAATTAAGGTCATATGGAAAGCTCACTGAAGGGTGTTTCTTTATGTTTCTCACACCTGTCATACTTCGGAAGAGAAGGAAGTAGTTAAATTCCAACTGAATATCTGAAAAATATCCTGTATCTTTATTGTCTTCTATCCTCTGATCTTTAAAAACATATTTCACGTTTCGGTATACTTTTGGTGAGGAGGTACCTGAAAATGTATGTGAAATGGTGCCACAGAAGTAGCACATTCAGCGCCAGTATCAGCTAAGCCTGGAAGAGGCTCAGCTACATTTTCAGTAGCTCTTCCTTCCTCCAAGTTACATCAATCTTGAAAACAGCTACTGCAGCTTCCTTGAAAGCTTTGGTGTCTGATGAAAGTGGACGCTGTGTACAGCATCTTTTTTGTTCTCAAGGTCTTGAAATCCATGAAACAGTTGCTTCTTTTGCATTGAGATTACTCCGTCTTCAGGGCAAAGCAGACCAAAGGAATTTTGTGAACACAAATGACATATCAGACATAGAATCATAGAATCATTAAGATAGATATCATAGATCGGAAGGGACCTCGAAAGATCATCTAGTCCAATCCGCCTGCAACAGCAGGATCACCTAGACCAAATCACACAGGAACCCGTCCAGTCGGGTCTTGAACATCTCCAGAGAAGGAGACTCCACAACCCCCCTGGGCAGCCTGTTCCAGTGTTCCGTCACCCTCACCGTGAAGAAGTTCCTTCTCAGGAAGGAACCTCCTATGTTCCAGCTTACAACCATTGCCCCTCGTCCTATCACTACATGACACCGAGAACAGCCCAGTGCCATCCTCCTGACACCCACCCCTCAAATATTTGTAGACATTAATGAGGTCACCCCTCAGTCTCCTCTTCTCCAAGCTAAAGAGACCCAGCTCCCTCAACCTTTCCTCATAAAGGAGGTGTTCCACCTCTTTTATCATCTTTGTTGCCCTACGCTGAACTCTCTCCAGCAGTTCCACATCCCTCTTGAACTGAGGAGCCCAGAACTGGACACAATACTCCAGGTGTGGTCTCACCAGGGCAGAGTAGAGGGGGAGAAGAACCTCTCTTGATCTGCTAACCACCCCTCTTCTAATCCACCCCAGGATGCTGTTGGCCCTCTTGGCCACAAGAGCACATTGCTGGCTCACAGTCATCTTGTTGTCCACCAGGACCCCCAAGTCCCTTTCCCCTACACTACACTCCAACTGGTCAGTCCCCAGTTTGTACTGGTACCTAGGGTTGTTCTTGCCCAGATGCAAGACTCTGCACTTACTCTTGTTATAGCTCATTAGATTTTTGTCTGCACATATCTGGAGAGAGGTCCTCTGGCTTCAGATCTGGATCAGACATACAGAACTTTCATCAAAACAGGAATCTACTGGAGGGAGAAAAATCCAGCTTCGTGCATGTGGGTCATAGGTGATTAGCTCATGTACTTTTAACAGTTGCTTCTGTGAATGATGACATTGTGATAAAGTACAGTAACAAACAGGGTTTCTGTTTACACTTCTCTAAACAGAGGACCAATGCTGCAGTGTAAATTTGAGAAAATAACCTATGTGTTTGTATTGCCTTACAGCTTAAATATTTGTTGGTGTATATAGTAAAATGTATTCTCCTAGAGCTGTAAAGCTTGGCATGTCTATATTTATTTGAACTTTTGGACATTTCTACTATAATCCCTCAAAACAGTACAAGTGAAACCAGAAGACTATGAGTCTCTTGATTGGTAGAATTATTCAGAGTTCAGGCAGGAAAAAAATCAAGTCTGTTCTTCAACCACATACTATAACAGTCTGCTGCTTTGCAGTGCAGAAAGGATAAAGTAAAGAGCTGAATCTTTTACCAGTTCAATATGGTAAATATGAATAATGGACATTCAGGAAACAGCTTTACACTAAGGTTACGGCTTACTTGTCAGTTGTGTGATTTCTCATTAAACATTCACAGGACTGAGATCAATGTGCAAGTGTCATGTGACACAACATTCAGGTGTAGGAGGAAGAATCTGCTTGAAAAATATCATCCACTATCTCTGGGAGCTCTGTAGGACATGACTCTGAAGTACTGTATGTTTTCAGAACACAGCTTATTTATTCAATAAAGAACAAGAGCAACTGCATCTGGGTTCATGTTTTATATTATTTTTAAAAATTATTCCTTTTGCCAACTCTTCTTTCGGTTTGGGGCTTCAAGTTTAAATGAGTGTGCTGAATATGAAGCACTCCCTGAGGAGTTTCCCTTGTGTGGCATAGAAGATACAGAAAAGGTATGGAAGAACCTCAGTTGCTGAGAATTGTTCATGCTAGGTGTAGGCATTTTTGTAGTTAAATGAGAATCGTGTGGGGTTGCAAAGGAGGCATCCAATGCCCATTGATATGCTCATATCCTGGACAGAACTATCAGTGTGCTGTAAATTAGTAAACCATTTTAAAAGGAACTGAATTCCCAGGGCAGATCCCTGTCATTCCACTTACCAAACATTGTGAGATGGTGAGTTTTCCATATTGTCCTGAAAGATTAAGATGGGAATCAGATCTTTGTTGTAGCTTCTTGTGGGGAGATTTCCAAAAGCGGTGTGCCACCCACATCTTCTGGGGAAGATAATAAATTATCCCAATGGAGGCTTTGAGATAAGGTGACTGGGTTAGCTTTGGACCCTCAGCTAATCAAATCTTCATCCACTGTATTGCACAGCACCAAAACCTGCAAATTAGGGAAAGAGAGGACTAACAATGTTTTGGAGTTTTACTTTGCATTCCTCTCTTTTCAGTGGTCATATGATGAGTATTGATTTCACTGTTTTACATGTTTTTTACTTGCTGTTTTTGTTTATCTAGAGCACTATATCTTTGTCGGAAATATGAAATCTTTTGAAATCAAGAAGAAACCAATCAGAGAGCATCCTTAGTCTTTTTAGCAAAGTCAGCATAACTTTTTGAAATAAAAAACTCTGCAAAATGTATATTTGCTCACCTTATGATTTTTCTATTCTTTTCTAAGTGTCAGTCAGCCCAAGTCCCAGTTGCACAAAGTATACCTCACCTTGCTCTGCACATGTAAGGAGTGCTTGGGTGCAGGATTACATGTGGGAAGGCTGCAGTTCTAGACTGGTGTTAATGTAAAAGCAAGGTAACAGCGAACGCGGCCGTGGTAGCACTGAGGTGTCCAAATAGTCCTGCAACATATCTGGTTCTAACTTCTTTCCTGACACCTGCTGAAGTCTGATGGTACTACTTGCTTTCTTATAGTTTTACTGCTATCAAATATCAGGCCTTCCAGACAGCTTTAGTACAGAATAAAACAGAATGTGAATACCACAGCATAAGAGCGGGAAAACATAACTCGGTTCCTCTTCTTGCAGTTCAAATCACATAGGTGTTATCTCCAAGTATGCAAAAGTGTGCCACATTGAATCAGGTTCCAGCATACTTGTGTGTTCACAAGTTCATATACCTTTTGACATTTCCAACCTTCAACAAACATAACTTAATGAGAAACATCTGGTTGGCTTACCTAATACCAATATTGATTCTGGCCTCACCCTGCCTACACAGAATGGAGGAATTTCATGTGCCGTTTGTTTCTTTTCATGAACACGGTAGTGTACATATTTGCTTTCTTTCCCCTCCCCTCTACCATCCAAGCCTGAGAAGCAAACAGTGAACCATTTTTCTTTCTTTCCTTTTCTCTTACTACAGGCATGTTTATCCATAGTAGCTGTGATATTAGCTTACACTGACCCAAGCCTTCAGGTTAAACATGTAAGAAATTTAAAAATGGACAAAAGCTATGCTAGGGGAAGTTTAGGCTATATTTTAGAAAAATCTTTGTCATTGAAAGGATCAGCAGACATTGGAACAGACTGCTCAGGGAGGTGGCTGAATCGCTATCCCTAGATGCATATAAAATTTGTGTAAATATGGAGATTAGGGACATGGTTTAGTGGTGGTCTTGTTAGAGTGAAGTTAAGGGTAGGAACTGGTTTTCTTAAAGGTCCTTTCCATACATGGTTCTGTGAGTCTATGAAAACCCCAAACACCTTTGCCCTACTCAGGCATTTGGGGATGAGGAAGGGTAACTGATTCTAAGCAACATTAATTCAAGGACCACACAATGTCAGCTTCAGTAAAGCCAGGATTTAAAGGAAATGGTAGCAGAATTACATGGCATGTATTCTCACAGAGGAGGAGATAGACCCAAAAATAAAAAGAGAAAGGATGGTTTTCAGGATGATCAATACAAATGCAAATTGCTAGAGGATGTGCCAAAGCTTCAGAAAGACAGCACATAGCGCTGCTCTTGTAGTCCCATACCATGGCTATTCCAGGCAATCCAAAGCAGTTCTCCTGACTTGGTGACTAGTCCAGTCCCTGAGACCTTCTTCCATGCAGCAGGGACTCATCTCATAGTCTGGCAAAGGGGATATCTGCTCTTGATGTGAAATAGTGTTCAATTTCAAATGTAAAATAATAATGTAATTCTCATTCATTGTTATTTATTTTACCTTTGAAGGAAGGAGGGGAGAAAAAGAATAAATAACTCAAATAAAATGGTCCTATATGCAGCAAAAGTTTCACCACTCCTTCTTTCCTAACACTGCCAATTTTGCTCATCATTTTGTATTCAGTTCAAATGAAAAGTTATTTTATAATTATTAGAAGTTATTTATATTAAAATATTGTCCTAATAAGTTGTGTATTATGAACCTGAAATATTGTATTTACATTCACCATAGAATCTCTGCTACATTGTTCAAAAAACACAAAGAGGTCTTAGCATAAAAACCTAGATGCTGTGGCCTTTTTTGGGGACCAGTCAGGGCAGGGAACAAAGAAAAAAAAAGAAAAAAAACAAAGAAGGCTTCAATGTAGCACTTATTTCTACACCTAACAGTGCCATTAGTGGAACGGTGTATAAGGCCCACCCAGAAAGTTCACATTTTCCAAGTACCAGAAAGTTTTCAGACTCTGTTGTAGGGTCTACATAATTTATTCTGTTAATTTAGCCATCTAAATCAAAACCCTGATTTTCAACTCAGAGTGAAGGCAAGGTCTACAGGACAAGGGGATGGGGACATGCCAGAAACACAACTGGCAAGTAAAGCAAATAAATGTTAAGAGAGATATATCCACATTCAACATTTTAGTATAAAATATGTGTATATGTATCTGCATCTATGCACACACACATTTCAGAGGTGTAGGCTTTCAGCAACATGTTTTTAGAAAATTCTCACATCATTCTTTGCAAAAACATTATTTCACTGATAAACGAAATGGATTTAACACATAGTATATATCCTCTGGAACCCAGAGGAGTAGCACTGCTAATCAGTTTCAAGCATCTGATTTTTAGAAAATGTAGATTTTTCACTACATTATCCTTACTCTTACCTCACAACACGGCTCAAGCAATTTCTAAAACTAACTCAGCATTGATGACAGGTACATCTTCCAGAAGATCTTTACACATTGTTCTAGTTTGAAAATTCCCAGAATTCNGTGACTCCCTCCCCTGTTTCCTCCGTTGGAAAAGGGACAGAGGGGGCTCAACAGGTGTGCTCTGCTCTCGTAAACAGCAGGGCAGAGGAGGACGGCCCCAGCCCAGCATTGGCCCCGGACCTGGCGCCGTGCGCTGCCCCCCAAGACCTGATGCCACGGGATCCTGGCCACGGACCGGAGAAGCAACTCTTTGGTGCAGATTTACGATCACCACCCTCCACCACAGAGCAGCCCTTCAGCATAACCGTGAGAGGAGAGGGTCCTGAAAGACCCTCTCGGCCACGTACAGAGTATGGGTGGAGGGGTGGGGGATGGTATGCGGTTGGTCTCCATCTTGGGTCCTGCACATGGCTGGGACCATGCGGCCACCGTCAATTTAGAGAACCCTGGTCAGCAGGATGACAGACTATTTGTCATTTCTGCCACTGAGAAAGACGTGGAGATGCTTAAGTATTGGGAGGAACTCCGTCGTGCTTAGTCTGAAGAAAGCAAAAGGACTTCAGAATCCTTAAACCTTGGGCATGAAAGACAGAGACTGGGTTCTTTGTTTGAAAGCGTGTCTCCCACACCGAGGGATGTAGTTCGGGCGTTGAGGAATCAGGCCATCCCGAGAGCATTGAGCTGAAGAATTGAATAATTCAAGAATTCACCAGTCTGCAAACAGNAAAAACATTATTTCACTGATAAACGAAATGGATTTAACACATAGTATATATCCTCTGGAACCCAGAGGAGTAGCACTGCTAATCAGTTTCAAGCATCTGATTTTTAGAAAATGTAGATTTTTCACTACATTATCCTTACTCTTACCTCACAACACGGCTCAAGCAATTTCTAAAACTAACTCAGCATTGATGACAGGTACATCTTCCAGAAGATCTTTACACATTGTTCTAGTTTGAAAATTCCCAGAATTCTCAGATGTACAGATTTGTGCTTTCATGAAGGAAAAAAGAGTTATGTTACTCTCAGAGGACCCCTCTCCCCAGTGACCTGTCCTGGTAGCAGTTGACTCTGTCCCAAGTACCTGCTCTTAAGGGGTGTCGTTTTNCTCGGCCACGTACAGAGCATGGGTGGAGGGGTGGGGGATGGTATGCGGTTGGTCTCCATCTTGGGTCCTGCACATGGCTGGGACCATGCGGCCACCGTCAATTTAGAGAACCCTGGTCAGCAGGATGACAGACTATTTGTCATTTCTGCCACTGAGAAAGACGTGGAGATGCTTAAGTATTGGGAGGAACTCCGTCGTGCTTAGTCTGAAGAAAGCAAAAGGACTTCAGAATCCTTAAACCTTGGGCATGAAAGACAGAGACTGGGTTCTTTGTTTGAAAGCGTGTCTCCCACACCGAGGGATGTAGTTCGGGCGTTGAGGAATCAGGCCATCCCGAGAGCATTGAGCTGAAGAATTGAATAATTCAAGAATTCACCAGTCTGCAAACAGCCTGGGTGCCGCCATACTGCAGACAGGGGTGATGCCTGAATAATAGAGAGGGTGGTGGTACTTGTATCTACTTGACTGACATGCTCTTTTCCCCCAGATGTGTGATGTGAAAAAAAAGAGACCCAAGGACTAATACAGTGGTGATCTCCCATTGTATTTTCCTCAGAATATGTGATGGCATTTGTGACACAGTTCCTAGTTTGTGTGCACCAACTTGCTTAACATTTTCTTATTTTCTGTATGCAGTTATAGAGTTACAAAACCTTTTTCCAGTTTCCCTAAGCTATCCATTGTACTGGCGAACTTATCTGAGATCTTATCAAAACCTAACTGCTTTGTTTTCTTTACCTTTAATTGTGATCTTGAACACATCACACACATCTTTGAGAAGGGCTGGAAAGTGGATCCTGGCATCTACAGGTCTGTCTCACCTCAGTGCCAGAGAAGGTTATAAAACTGGTCATCTCAAGAGCCGTTAGGGAGCTCAAGGTCCACCAGGCGATCAAGCCCAGTCAGCATGGATTCATGAGAGGCAGATCCTGCTTTACAAACCTGATCTTGTTCTGTGATAAGGTGACCTGCTTAGTGGATGAGGGAAAGCCTGTCGATGTAGTCTGTGTGGGCTTCAGTAAGGCCTTTGACACCATCCCCCACAACAGCCTCATGAATAAGCTGCTTGGCCAGGAATGTACTCTGCTGGATGGAACACTGGCTGAGTGGCTGGGCCCAAAGACTTGTGGTCTAAGGAGCTGTTGTAGTTTGAAAATTGCTAGCATTTTCAAATGTACAGCAGTTCTGCTTTCATGAAGAAGAAAAGAAAAGGAGTTGTTTTGTTTTGGAGGACCCCTCCCCCACAGGGGACTTGTCCTGGGGGAAAGTGTCACTGGTCCTGGACCTGCTCTGGATGTCCGTGTTGGGTTAGCCTATGAAAAAGCAGAGCGGGCGGTTTGTTTTTAGAAAGTCGGGGAATCAGGAAGAAGGTAGTGAGTGGTGAGGTAGAGAAGAAGGAGGAAGTATGTAGCCTGCTCGTGTGCGCTGCAGGCTCTCTTGGGCTGGAGGGGGCTGAGTGCACCCTCAGTAAATTTGCAGATGACACCAAGCTGGGAGGCAGTGTTGATCTTCTGGAGGGTAGTAATAGGGACCTAGACAGACTGTATCTATGGACTGAAGATAATTGTGTGGGTTTCACCAGTGCCAAGTGTTGGGTCCTGCATTTTGGTCACAACAAGCCCATGCAATGTTATGAGCTTGGGGAAGTATGGCTGGAAAGCAGTCTGGCAGAAAAATATCTGGGGGGGTTCGAGTGAACAGGTGGCTGAAAATGAGCCAGCAGTGTGCCCAGGTGGCCAAGAAGGCCAATGGCATCCTGGCCTGTATTAGAAACTGTGTATCCAGCAGGTATAGGGAGATGTTTGTCCCCCTGCACTCAGCACTGGTGAGGCCACACCTCAAGTACTGTGTCCAGTTTTGACATCTCAGTACAAGGGAGATGTTGAAGTGCTGGAGCAAGTGCAGAGGAGGAAAACGAAGCTGGTGAGGGGCCTGGAGAATAAACCTTAAGAGATTGAGACAGTAGTTTGAGGAATAGGAGACAAAGGAGAGACCTCATCATTCTCTACAACTACCTGAAAGGACATTGTAGAGATGTTGGCGCTGATCTCTTCTCACGGGTCATTAGCGACAGAACCAGAGAGAACGGCTTCAAGATACAACAGGGTAGGTTTAGATTAGACGTCAGGGAAAAATTCTTCATGGAGAGAGTGGTCAGGCACTGGAATGGGCTGCCCAGAGTGATGGTTGAGTCACCATCCCTGGATGAGTTTAAGAATCACTTAGATGTAGAACGGGGGATATAGTTTAGGATTGAACTTGTAGAGTAGGGTTGGTGGTTGGACCCGATGATCCCAAGAATCTTTTGCAGCATGAACAATTCTATGATGTTATATTTCAATAGGGTTACAGAGCCATTATGGCTGACTAGCTGGTTTTGGGGAAAACAGTATTTTAAATTTGCCCAGTGCAGGCATACCAAGTAAACCTGATGTAATCTTGACAGAAACTCAACCTACCTGGTGTTCTTCTGCAGAAATTTTAAGTTTGCAGTTTGTGCACACATCATTCCTAGTTTGTTCCAGCTGTGTATAGACCCTGGCTGTGCTGGAGGGTTACTGCAGAATAATCAGAGTTAAAAGCTGTGGTAGAGCACATAGGTAGAAAGAAAAACAATTAAAACTACTGACAGATTCAACAAATCTCCTGTCTTTATTTTGGTATGAAGCACTCCCCTTCAATCCCTTTTTATACTACAAAAAGTGAAATAAGCTTAATAAGCTTAATCAGCTATACTTTACAATGCACCTTCACAGGTCAGAAGGCAAATCATGCGGCTGCATCAAAAAGAAGAGAGTCTAGCATGTCAAGGAAGGTGATTCAGTCCCTATGCTCTGGTGAGATGCTGCCTGGAATACTACATCAAGCCTTGGGGTTCTCAACATAAGAAGAACTCTTGGTGTGTCCAGAGAAGGACTACAAAAACTATCAGAGAGCTGGAGAATGTCTGCTGGAGTTGGAGCTGTTCAAACTGGAGAAAGGGTGGCTCCAAGGAGACCTTATTGCAGACTTTCTTAGAGGGATTGTCTAAGAAAGATGGGAACAACTTTTTAGCAAGGCTTGTTGTGACAGACCAAAGGAAGATGGTTTTAAATTAAAATAGGAGAGATTTAGACTGGATATAAGGAATTGTTAATTGTTAATGCTGAGGTTGGTGAAACACTGAAACACATTACTCAAAGAGGTGGTAGCAGCTCCACCCCTGGAGAAATTCAGAGTCAGGTTGTATGGGGTTCTGAGCAACTAGTCTAGTTAAAGATAACTTCACTCACTGTAAGGTAGTTGGACTAGATGGTATTTAAATGTCCATTCCAACTCAATCCATTTTATGATTCTATGATTCTTGTCTCTGAGGATTGCCTTTCTTCTGCTGACTGCTTTCTGCAGGGACATCATAATGGCTATAGCACTCTATTAGTGCTATTAATAGGGTTGTCAAACCCTATTAATATTCTTAACATTTCTTAAAGTTCTTTACATTCAGTACAATACTGTACTTTCAAAAGAAGATCTGTATCTAGGAGAGACAAATTACGGGTATGACTTTGGAACTGAACATGAAGTACTATATGGAAACATGTTACAAGATAATTCTGAACTTCCTATTTGAACTCATTTGCAAGATACCTGTGTGTCTGCCAGACTTGCACCGGCAATTTTTAGCGAGATTCATATGCATCTCCCTCCCAAAACCTGAATTATGAAGGGATCATTTCTGTCTCCATATTTAAGAAGATTGATCTTCCCTTTTAGTTCAGAGAATATTTTTATCTTCACCAAAATACGTTTAAATGCAGGCATCTTTGCCAACATTATTGTTACAAACCTCTAAGAGCTGTATTATGCAAACTAATAACATAGGCCAAATTCCTTTAAAATCCAAGATTCAGGCTACTAATCAGTGTGGGAGGCACATATGAATTATTTTATTTCTCCTCATGGAATTACCAAGACCCATGAGATGATCCTCACAGATCCAGCTGGAAGGAGGTTATCTTCAGGGATATCTCTGTCTCCCTGTAGTAATTCAAATTATCGTTGGACCAATCACTTATACAATCAAGATTACTTCCAAGTAATGTCATTAGCATAGATTAGGACAGTTGCCATTATTGCAACCTGTCCAAAATCTATACATAAAACACACAACAAAGATCCATAATGTGCTCTTGAGTAGAAAAGACTAAAAGATATATGAAAATATGTGGCTTTCATCCATCATACTGAAATTGCTGTGAGTTCTTGAAACAACATATTCAAATTCACTGGATTTCCTTCTTTTTCTTAGTTCCCCACAACTAGTCCCACATCATAGCAGGAAGAAAAGTTTGTAGATCAAATCAGAGTAGCAAGTCTAGTATAATGTTGGCTTGTAATGAAACTGGGACTCTAAATTGTACTTTGTAAAACTTGTGAAATTAGGTCACTTTTTACTTCCCTTATTGGTTTGATTTGTCTCTCTCCTCCTTTATTTTTTAATATGCTTGATTTTCAGAAATGGTTTACCTGATGGAAGTATTTACAGAAAAAAACTGAAGCACTTGAAACCAATGACAAGGTTGTGTGTTAGAAAAGCATTTCAACAGAGAGGAAAGGTGCAACCATAGCTATGTTTATAAAGAACCATGAATCCCGTGTTTTCAGTACCACTGAAAGCTATGCACAGCAGGCAGAAGACAATACAGGCCTGTTTGACTTTTTTACCAGGGATAACTACAAAAGGAAGCAAAATTGTGTTTAGTGTATGTACTGTATCCGTAACTGGACAAGCCTACACGTTTAACAATAAAATGTTTTCTAGAAGGTGGCTTTAGTAGGCTTGTTTACAGCACTGAAGCAGTGTGATGTTAAAATAAGGGTATTTAGGGAAGCTCAGAATAATTCACGTGGGCTTTATGCCTATGTTGGTGCCCACGTTCTCCAATTTGTTGAAAGGTAACAACAGAGAACCTCTGAAGAACAGACACATAGCTCTTTCAGAGCAGACTCTACTTACTTTATGTTTTTCTTCCAACACAGAATTTAAGCACATCCCTTCATGTTTACATAGGCAAAGGACAAAGCACGTTAACATTGCCAAGACAATTTCTTGAGCAAATAACCTTATTAGTAGAGAGTATAACATTATATAGCTCTTCTCTATTTTTCTATACCTATCTAACCTTCAAGAGAACACTGCCAGCTATGAACGTGGTGGTGCATTTTATCGGCAGATAGAAAGGCAGAAAGGGTGAGAGAAATACATGCAGTCACTGATCACAAGAAAAGAAAGTGTCACACGTGTGAGCTATCCCACCATGTCTCAGTAACTGCAATGGTGTCATGGTTCTGCGACTGCACGCAGAACTTCAGTTCTACCTGTTTGTTCCCCATACTGTGTGCACTGGTGTACAGGCATTTCAGAGAGGAACTTGAACATACCTGAGGGGTGCTGTTAGTTGCTTTTTTGGATGTTACATTTGAGACAAGGTAGTATTTGTCTGTCACTTGATGTAGAGATTTGCACTTTATAAACCACCTTTCCCAACAAACTTAATAGATATTTTGCCTTCCCTATGAATTTGAAAACTACTATAAGAAACTCTAGGTTCTTCTCAGGAAATCATTGTCATCAAGAGATCTTTTTAAAATCAGTTAAGCAACTCGTGCTTAAAGACAGACATATGCTAATACAGGAACTGATCATCCCCCTATACTGAGCAGGTGATGAGTACACACCTCAAGTATGCATTTAGTTCTGGGCATCTCACTATGAGAAAGGCACTGAGGTACTGGAGTTAGGCAAAAGAAGAACAACAAGGCACATGGTCTGGAGAACACGTCTGACAAGAAGTGCTGAGGGGGCTGTTTAGTCTGATAAAAAGGGAGGCTTAGGAGAAACCTCATTGTTGTCCACAACTGCCTGAAGGAAGGATGTAGAGAAGTGGTTTTTGGCCTCTTTTCCCATGTAGTGAGGGATAGGGCAAGAATAAGTAGCCTCAAGTTGTGCCACGGGCTGTTTAGGTTATATTTTAGAAAGATCTTTGTCACTGAAAGGATCATCAGACATTGGAACAGACTTTCTAGAGAGATGGTTGAATCAACATTCCTGCACATGTTTAAAAGTTGTGTAGATATGAAGCTTGGGGACATTCTCTAGCAGTGGGCTTAGAAGAGTTAGGTTAAAAGCTGGACCTTTTGATCTTAAAGACGTTTTTAACCAAATTGGCTCCATGATTCTATGACAGGACTGATGCATAATGTTCTTTTATGTTCATGGAACAAAAATACCAAAGAAAGTGTACTGATGCGGTTACTTCAGTGTCTGTGGAGGTACAGATCTGTGCTCTTCTCCATGAATTCCCAAATGGCATAAAACAATCTTAATGACTTTGTGAATACCTTGGCTTTATTTGGTGTTTTATTACCAGACTAATAATCAGACCTAGACATCAAGGAGATGTGCCAAGATCTTCCAGAGACATACCTGGCACAAATTAATTTATCAGAATTCATTTTACTCTTGCTAAATTCAGACAAGACTATGTTCTTTGAAAAGTTACCCTATGATTCAAATATAGATTGCTGGCTGGATTCTATGATTCTATGATTCCGGAAGTCTGAGCTATGCCAGCAAACAGTGCCTTCTGCTATAATCTTTATCATCCCTTCCATTTCCATCCCAGAAAGAAGAGAAAAAGAAAATAATCTCCGAAATTGTTAACATATGAAAGATAGTAACCCTGAGCCAAACCCTCATCTAGCTATTCACTTGTTAATTATAAAGCAAAAGAATAGCTGGCACAAGTATCTTGACTAAATATGCAAGCTAAAATGATGATAAAATTCCTATGATAGATGTTCTTGCACTATCCTACACACTCATGTGGCCTTCTTCCTTCCTGCTAGATCTGCTGTTTTGCAATAACCATGTCCAAAGAGCATTTCTAACATTAAACATATTTTTTCAATATCCACATGATCAAGAATAATCAGCACTGTGTCCCAAGGGAGGTAAATGCCAGCATTTAATTTATTTCTTTTCATTATACAACTACTTTTTTATGCCTGTTTTGTCATTATGAAGTATAGCTTGTTTAAAGTATTTGGGGGTGACGTGGATGGCTTTTGCAATCAATAAAAGGCAACACCATAGAAGCAAATAATTTGTTTCTCAGAATGAGAGATTTAGCTTTTCCAGGCTTGGGTTCTTCTGACTTATGTTTGATCCTTTTTTATGATTTTTTTCTCTAGCCATCACTGATCAGTACAAGAGAGCATGAAAAGTAGCAGCGTTCCCAAGAAATTCCATTTCCAATATTGCTGTACTAGCACTTGGAGAACTGGGCTTTTATGTACTGTGGTTGGAATCAGCCACAGGCACACAGGCATGGCTTCAGGGTATGACAATTTATGAGTATTTCTGAAACACCAGAATGCTATAAAAATAAATAAAACAAAAAAAGGCCTAGAATTTGAATTTTATCATTATATGAAATAACACTTGAAGTTCTGTTTTGAATTTTGTGCAAGAGTGATTTTTCAGAGCTTGCTAGACTGAGCTATAGCTGATGAAATGTAGTCAGCCTGCTTTGAATAACAGATGAAAGAACAAGTCATTCTTTCCTTACTCCTTGTCTGTGCTGGAGTTAGGACTTATTCAACCATTGATTTGTTGGGTGGAGAGGGGAGTAGAAATGAATCTAGGATCTTAAATACTTTAAAAAATTAGTTAAAGCCCTCCTTTTAATACAGAATCTGACTCAGTATGAAGGCTTGAGGGCCTGCTCTTCTTCATAACTCAGGTTTTATGTTACTGATACCACAGGTCTTTATTTTGTACAGTTACAAAATGAGTCCACACCTCTCTCATTAATAGAGATAAGTTTTCTGAACAGAGATGACTTTTCACTCTACCCTGCTTCCCTATGTGCCACAGTCCTAACTTGTTGAGCTAGTTCTATGAATGTTAGACTCTGAAAGCTGTGAACTTTGTGAATAAAATAAATTTTACAATGCTAGGTGTTGCCCTCAAGGGTGTGACTATTCTCACTGAGCTTTCACATGAGCTTTAAGTGGTTGATCTCGCCAATGGAGAAGCTACTCTTTCTGTTGTGGTTTATGAAAGAGTGTCACCCTTAGAAAAATCAGCAGAGTAACTCAATATCAAATGCTCTTTTTCTCGTCCAAGAACCAGAGCAGCACTTACTGTGTCTTAGGGACAAATGATTCCATACATCCTACCAGCAATAGAAACAAATGATGGTGAGAGATCAGTGTGCTTTGGCCACACCTATTCCTAGCTCCTGTGTTGCCCTTCTCCCCTCACATACTTTTACTCATGACAGATATTCTACCTTAACAGAGACGAAACCAGCAAGAGCACATACAAGGTCAAGTGTGGCAAGCAGGCTCCAGAGAAGCCCTATAACCCTTGCATTTCAGTCCCCATTTCTGTCAAGTGATCTAACAGAAGGAATTCACATCGTCTTTTGTCAAACTGAAAAACTACTGGTAGACAGACTAGGATCTATCCACTCTACCCATCTGCAGAAATAAAAGTTCAGGCTTCCACTAAGGTATCTAAATGATTGGTTTTGCTTCTCCACTAATCTCTGACCTTAATTCTGGCATACCTGAGAGATGAGTGAATACTTTCAATTTGTGAAGGGGCTCACATCTGTGCTGAAAAAAAAAAATGGTCGAAATTTATTACTTTACTTAATGAGTAACTGCTTTTGATCTGTAAGTAACACATTTCATTATAAAAACCAAATAATTTAAAAGAAACCAAACAAAAAAAACCCAGCTATAAGAAAACTGTATTGCAGAGCAGCTGATGATTATATACAGTCTTCATTTTGCAGTGCAAGCACAAAGGAATGGATGTATGTTTGGAAGATGGTAGATGTCCCTCTGGTGTGGATGAAAAAGAAATATGAAAAATATCATTTTCTCATGGTTTCAAATAAAGCATTTTTATTTTCTGATGAAATGGCAAATGCTTAGCAGGTTCTGAGGACATTTAATGCATACATATGAACCACACATCCATGCAGGTTGTTCTGAACTAGATTAAACTAGGTGCAGAAACACCTCCTGGGTGTCACCAAGGTTGTTTACATTACTAGAATCCACGTGATTGAATAACATGGGAAGACAGAAGAAATATCCCAAATCTGAAGGGAAACAACTTTGAGATCTTTAACAGAGGACTACTAACTACAGACTGAGAAATAAAGCCTCTGCTAGTCCCAGTTCTATCACTTCTTTAGAATGAGTTAAAGCAATAATGTTATCAAAAGCATTTACAGGACGAAAAGCAGAAAACAGGCCTTAAAGGAATCATGGAATCGTAGAATGGACAAGGTTGGAAAAGACCTCAAAAAACACTGATTTCCAACCACCTGGCATGGACAGGGACATCTCCCACTAGACCAGTTTGCTCAAAGCTCCATTCATCCTGATCTTGAATACATTCAGTGATGGATCATCCACAGCTTCCCTGGTCAGCCTGTTCCAGCTTCTCATCACCTTTACTGTGAAGTCACATGGCTCTGTTCTTGAGGTGGTGCCTAGAAGCTGAGTTGCTTGAAACACTTAAACATCATTGCTACTGTTGAGGTAGTATCAAGAGGTTGGCTTCTGAAGGAACAACAAAATGTTAGAGCTCTAGAGGCAAATAAGAAATGAAGAACTGAAATGCTCAAATACAAATAATTTAAGTTTCGCTTTTTTTGAGTTTTTATTGCTGCTTATAAGAATTTAAGGAAAAGCAGTGGTTCCTTCAGCCAGGAGGAATAAAGTAGAACTGGAGAAGGTCAAGTTAGAAGGGGGTTTCAGTAGGACTTAGAAAGACAGGGAGGGTGGAACATGGATTGATCAGACTAAAAGGCTTATTTGCAGCAAACAGACTGCCACTGTTGCTGGAATGATGGTCAAGACTGATGCCAGAGGAAGCTGAATATCTGGTGTTATGGGAAAAATGAGATAACACAGTCAATTTTTTGTCATCTTTTTATGGGTACAGTTGTAACCAAGCTGAGTACTCGGCTTTGCTGAACTCAGTTGCCCAAGGTCTGCACACATTCCCACATCAACTCATTTCTTCAGGTAAGTCCTATTATAGTCTCAATAAAGTGGATAGAAACTTATGGTGCTCTCACAGAGCTTAATTTATTACTGTGGTGATGGTTAATCTTAATAGGATAAAGTGCAGAATGTCACTGCACAGAATTGTGTTTATAAAATGCTACAGGTGCTTCTATGAAATCTGCAAGGGAAAAAATCCATTCAGGTTCCTCTGGTTTCTATGAAGGATATTTCTGCTGTTGAAGAGTAGATTATATTAAGAAGACTTCATGGGGATCTGTCCATAGGGAGAAACTCTGCTATTCTACTCTACAGAGAAGCTGGAGGTCTCTACAGTGGAGGCTGGGCAGGATGCCCAGGAAAATTAATCAGGGGCTCTTGCAGTACACTATGACTAAAAGTGGCCTTGAGTTTCCTCTTGCACTCTCTTTTCTTTTATACACAAAGAACCGGCATACTGTCCAAGGAACTTCTACTATCTCTGGTTTAGCATTTTAAAATGTTAAGACTGTTTACACAAGCTCTTAGGCTTCTCTCCTAGTGTGGTGGTTCTTTAAGCAAGGAGTTTGTTCTACAGAACAGTTCTGTCATCTCTGGCAACTTCAGACATACAAATGTGACAGCTAAAGAGTTAATTCAAACAAAAGCACAAGTCTGAAAAATAAATAGCTTGCGAAGGATTGTCATATACTTCTAACAGTATGAAGATCTGACCAGCTTATGTGCCATATGGTGCATCCTTATGAAGCCTTTCCCAAAGATTTTAGAAAATGGTTTTTTTAGGACAACTCTATATTCTTTTGAAATCATCTCTTGAAGAAATCCATATGCATCCAGCAGTGCAGGAAAGAGTGATGAAATAGCACTCAATAAATATATCGGAACCAGTTGTTGCTATCAGAGTAGAAGCTAAGGATCCCAGTGAAACCCCTGGTCCTTTCTGTCAAGTCACAGTATCACAGTATTACCAAGGTTGGAAGAGACCTCATAGATCATCAAGTCCATTACTTGCACACAGAATTATCTTCCTAATGATTTTGTTAACTTCTGAAAAAGCACTCAAGAAAGGATTTTGTGTGAATTATCACATCTAGGTCAATTTCGGTGTTGACAAATAGTATCCTCTTTATCAGTCACAGATGGGAGGTGAAAGACTTCTGTGCCTGAAAATTTGTTTTCATCCAATGATGCAATTGGCTAGTCAAAGAAATCACCTGTCCTTCCAGACTTCATGAGTTCGCTTTGATCTATTCTATATTTTAAACTGTGCTACAAAGAATAGCACAGTTGCAACATTCATAACCATACCTTGCAACAACAATGCAAGGAATGTTAAGAGAAAAGGAGATCATATCATGAGGCACAGGGGCATAAAAACATGTAAAATCTAAATTCTTTTTAATACTAGTGCTTAGCTCATCAGACTTCATGCACTCCAGTAAACATTAAATGTGGTTTCTGATACAAATTAAAGCCAAATGGTACTTTTCCAAAAAAATACCTAAAGGACAAAGCTGTTGAAGCCTCAGGAAAACTTTAATGAATAGGTGTAGACATGTGTTTGAATGAATCCAGCAACAAAATACAGACTTGAGTCATACACAGTTAACAGCTCAGAAGGCAATTAACAACAAATCTTGCTGCATTTCTGAAGAAAATCTTATGAGAGTCTAATTACTAAAAGGGATCAAGTTTAAATGCAAATCAGATGTTCCACTAATAGATACACATAACCAACCACAGATGGAGACAATATGGTCTACTTGAAAGCATCCATTTTAAGAGCAAAAACAGAAGAGGTCTAGCCATGGTAATACCATAATCTTTGGTCATGGACAAGCTATTTAATCTTTCTGTCTCCTCTTAGTACTTTCCCTGTTTGGACATCTAGCCATAATAGCCAGAAACTACTGTTATTTCAGGACTTTGAGACAACACACAACCATTTTGGTAATCCAATTGTGTCATATAAAGCAAGTCACAGAGATGCCTGTGATTTTTTTTCAGCAGCTTTCTTTTGTGCCAGAGCACACCTTTTAGCCATGCATCCAGCCTGCCTCACAAAATTCTTGATTGCAAAATTCTGATTGCAGAGAGTATTTTATCCCAATCCTTCAAAAAAAGATTTATCTAGCACAGCCATAGCGTATACTGCTCCAACGGTTAACCACCTTCTCTTAATATAATTAATACTTCTTGTCTGAATCTGTCTAGCTTCACGTGTCGAATCTTGTTAGACCTGTATCTGCTAGATTAAAGAATTAGCTTTTGTTATTTTACATATCTAGCATTCAAATAATCTCTGAATCTTCTTTCTATTCAATTACTTGTATCAGAGCTCCTTCAGCTTTTTATGGAGGCTAATGCATACATCACAGCTGTAGTTCAGAGATTATATTGGTTTGGCATATTGAGATGAGATAGTTACCCTTTGGTCAGAGGGAAAGAAAGTACAGACTAACTTTTAAAACCCCATATGGTCTATGTTATTAATCTTTTTCTCTTAACCTATCTATCTGAGGAGTAACACATCAGATAACTACAGACTATTCGCTTCCAGCATGCACTCAACTTCCCTCTAAGCACAGCACTTGCATTGTTTCTTTGTTGGAAGCCCTGAATTGCCCAGCAATATTTCTTATCTCAAGAAATGCAAGAAGCAAGTGGCCAAGCAGTTCCTCTGGGTACTTTGATCTTTTAGCTTTGAATGAAAACTTTTGGAAATTTGTATAGAACACCAGAACTTGGGATTATGGAGTAAGTCAGGAAGACCAGATGAAGCAGATAGGTACTGAAGTATTCTAAGTAACTCTTACATCATTCCACTTCCTTGTATATCATTCCAGTTTCTTTTGCCATGGGTTACTCACAGAAAAAAGTTTAGTAGATGATTCCAAACAGTTGCAGATATCATAGGTTTGGCACCATCTATGGTTTGAGTAAAGCTTTACTTTATGGAAGCATGTAATCAACAGGTCAGACAAATACCAAAGAAATTATGGTAGTTTGCTTAGATGCAGGAAATAACTTGGCTACTTTGAAGTACAGCCAACCACAAAGCACAGTTTTAAGTACTGAGTGGTTTTTTTCATGGTTCCTAAAATAATTCTAAGTTGCAGTATCTTGTATATCATCTTTTCCTAAATTCGAGAATTTAGAAATTTTTAGCAGTTGGAGGAACTGTGGCACATTCAAGAGTGACTAGCATTGAGTTCAGAGCCTAAAAGCTTCATTTATTCATGCAAAATGGGATTTTTGTAGAAACAGGTATATCAGTAATCAGAGTTTAAAGAGAGGAAAAGAGTAAAGAACAGTTGTGGCTAAGCAAAAAGATGTCGGCATAGCCCCCTTATCCAGGAAGAAAGGAGCAGTTTGAGACTGTTTACCTGTCACCTTGTTCCTCTATTTTAAGAATCTTTTTAGGTAGGATCATTGCCATGTACCTGCTGCAGAGTATTATATCTGACTTTGCTTTGTCTAGCCTATATTTTCACCAATCCTTGGTTCTGTATGCAAATTAAACATGTACATCTGTTCAGTATACAAGTCCAAGCCATTCTCACTCCAGCAGTACAGTTCTTTGTTCCATAGCATCATAGGTAAGCACAAAATAATGAAAATGGGTTTTATTTATAGCTTTCGCTGTAACTGCTGCCTTGCAGCAACATATCAGTCTGAAGCCAGTGGAAATATTGCCATATATTGTCTGTCTTGTGTGTGCTATTTGATGCTCTTCTCATGACTTTCAGGACCTACTGGCTCATTTCAAACCTCCTTGACAAAGAAAACAGAGTATCAGACAGAAGCAGAGTATTTAAACAAAATTATGAATTTGGGCAACAGATTGATGTCAATCACACCTCAGGAAAAGATTTAGCAGGAGTCTGCATGCTATTAAACATCAGTAAATCAGCTGAGACTTCCAATCCAAATCTGGAGGAAGCAAAATTTCATCAGTCCTATTTAGGATGCAATTCTTTGTATTAATTTTTTTAATTTTATTTTGGGGGTTTTCTTCCCCCTGTAGGCACCAGACTGAATTATGTATCTTGTCTACAAAATACTCCAGCTGCACCTTACTTTTTATAAAGACTTAGAGAGTCCACTGCATTTCTCTAAACCTGTGAAAAGAATTAATGTTCTTTGTTTGGCAAGCTGTCTTTAAACGAGTTTGGGTTAGATTAGGAGGACAAAGTGTTTGCCTAATTCAAATGTGTCACTGATTGTCATCTTCACATACTCTCACAGCCTGTTCTGGAGCTCATATAAATCAATCCTAATAAGGTTGGTGGCCACTGTATGAAGACATTTGCATGGCACCATTTGCACCCTTGTCCCCATTTTCACTCTGGCTTGGTGGTACAAAGACATAAGTTTGCTGGTAAGCCGCTAAGTGACTTTTGTTCTATGACAGTAATACCGAAATATTGAGCAGGATGGTCAGAGGTCAAACAAGTCTTAACAAAAGTGAAGGCTTCTGAACATCACATCAGCTTGCTCTTCTCTGTGGTTTTCTACTTTTATACTCTATGCTGTCAGTACTGTTCTGAAGCAAATACAAAATTGATTATGCAGGAGATCATAAACAGAGAGATTAAGTTAAATAAATTCTAGACATATGGGAAAAAGGAAGATCAAAAAATTAGTTACAAGCAGATAAAAGAGCTTCTGAAAATTGGATTAGCATTTTTTAGAATATGTGCACTCCCTCATTTTATGGGCGAGCACTTTTATGTATTCTGGCTCTGAAGAAACACATTGGAAGTGGAAACAGACTCTTGCAATAACTGAAAATAACAATCTTTCCTTATGCTCCTTATAGTGAAGCACTTTGAGGAGCTGCTTTCCAAATAAAATCATTATAGGCAAAGAAACTGAAATCATTAGCATAACTTACAGTTAATTCCAAACAGGTTCTGTCCTTAAAAAATGAAAAATAAACAGAGTCTACCTATGACTGTTTAGCCAAAAAGAACAAGTTCTTCTACAACTAGGGTAAAAAAGATCTTTCACATCATTGTCCACATTGCAATTATCTGTAGAATGTTGTATTGAGAAGACAGATTTAGGCTTCTTGCTTTTTGAACATCAGCTTGTTCACACACTTCTCGCCTTGCATAGCACATTTTCTTGTCCTTCTCTGGTAGCACGCTTACCAGATACCTGAGGCAAAGTGCTCAGGCTGAAACATGCTGCTAGCAGACCTGGCTATCAAAGCAACATTTCTGTTTCTGGCTAGAATTACCTGCATTAAGCAGAGACAGGTGCAACATCATGTACTGATCTGACTCCTTTTGTGTTGTCACAAATATAAGGTCAAACAGAAGTTAAAAAAAAAAATTAGAAAAATAAGTGACTTACTTAGACTCCATAAGTTTACTCAGTACAAGAACTTTCATGCCACTACATGTTCAAGAAAGCAAGTGATTAAAAAAGAAGACTAAAAATTAGGAAAGTTAGAGAATGGATACCATCTAGTGGTACCACCAATAAAACAGTGGGTTTGGTGGCTGCTTAATTTCCTTTTGGGGTCCTAGTGCTTTGATTAGTTTCCTGGCCTTGTTCACATCCATCACTATGTTTCCGCAAGGAAAAAGTCTGACAACTGCTGGGTAACATGTAAAGCGTGTGTTAGAGAAATTTTAAGCTACCAAATTGCTGTTGTATATTAGTCTCTCAGTTCCCCCTCTATAGAAAGTGCACCTTCTTAGGTGACTGGAAAATGATGTATTAAAGCCTCAGAACAATACACGGACTTTGTTTTCAGATAGGGATCTAGTCCATTGTGCTGAAGAGTTGTATTTCACCAGACGTGTCCTACCACCTTTCCTCCTCACATGCCTCAGCATAGGGCCATTCTCTCTGACAGGATTCACAGGTTTGACCCAAAGATTGCCAAGGTCTGTGGAGACTTTTGCTTTAGCTCAAAGTGCTTAATCTTCAGATTGGTCACTGTAGGCTTTTAATCTGCTACACTTTTTCACTTTGAGGGATATTTATTTCTGGAAAAGAGTGCAGTAGAGCTGATGAGAAGTTTTTCACCTGAGTGATGGGAGATGGTGCGATCTGGCCCTATATTAGTAGCTTTAAACACATTTTTTTTCTTACTCACAGACACAGATTTGAAGAATATGGAAAACTGTGTAAATTAGCTCTTATCTAATTGGTTAGACACTAAGAAGTCATAGAACTACCTTACATTGCTGAATCTGTGGGATGGTGTAGGCTTATCATAGAATCATAGAATCATAGAATCATTACAGATTGGAAGGGACTTCGAAAGATCATCTAGTCCAATCCGCCTGCAACAGCAGGATCACCTAGACCAAGTCACACAGGAACACATCCAGGCAGGTCTTGAATATCTCCAGTGAGGGAGACTCCACAACCACTCTGGGCAGCCTGNCTCCAACAGGTCAGTCCCCAGCTTATACTAGTACCTGGGTTTGTTCTTGCCCAGATGCAAGACTCTGCACTTACTCTTGTTATAGCTCATTAAATTTTTCTCATCCTCAGCTCAGAGGCTTCTGCTCTCTCTGCCACACTGACTGTCTTACAGCACTGCATCACACCTATCACCTGGTAACATATATGTTCTGTGTGGTCCAGAGCAGCATGGCAGATTCCTAACCCTGACCTCTGGGTAGAGATCAGGCCACTGGCAAGTGTGAAGAACAATGAACGCTGTTGGTGTTCCTGATTTTCTGACAATCACAGAATCACAGAAACATGAAATGGTATAGATCAGATGGGGTCTTTTTTTCTTTAACCACCAAAACCCCCGAAGATTTTCAGTAATTTTGTATTGGTTTGGAAACACCACCCATCCCTATGCCACCAAGTACTTTCTACGATGTGAGTCCAGTTTGACTGAAAACATTAATTTGGGGCTTTTGAAAAATATTGCTTTTGCTGGAATCAAATATTTTGTTATTCCAAGATTGTTTAAATGTGTTTAAAAGTCTGATTTTTAAAGTTAAAATAAATTTCCACTGTAATCAGTCATAATCTTTTGCATATTTGTTTGTTTTTCTAATTACTTAGCTGGGAACAACTCTTTCTGTCGTGACTCTGCTCTGAAGGACGGTAGTAATCTAATCTGATGTCTCTGAAGTCTGTGCAGACATACATACAGTGCCTGTTGCCCTTGTTCTTTATTTTCCACCGTCAGTAAAGCTTGTCTGTAAGACACAGTCCTAGAACAGGAATTTTATGTTTTCATGTTAGAAGAGTTGAGAGAAGGACATGTACTTTTAGAAGCTGAAATTGCCAAAACTATTTATAATGCTAAATGAAGATTTGGTTTCCAGTTTAGCCTGCAGCTGAGCTTGAACATGTCTTCTCTTTCATTCAAGGCTGACCACACTTCTTGACCAAACCCTCAGAAGTTTTGTTCCATCAAAAGGTCTTTGAGTTTTAATGACCCTTTGTTTTCCTCCTATTGAAGTTGTTCTACATAAAAAACTTAGTATTACTCTTTGACTGTAAAATCACTTTGGTGGAAAAAAATTCAGACACCAAAGAAAAAGATTTTGCATTCACCTAAATACACTTGCGGACAGTTTTCCTACTATTATCAAGGCTTTATGAACACAGTGAAAAATCGCATTTCTACCCACAGTATTGCCAATTACCAGCATGCCCCTGACATTTATTAAAGATATGGATGTTTGGCTGTTGCTTTCTTTTCTCACCCTACCTCAGATACTTGAGAGTTACAATCATTTCTAAGTCTGTGCTTTTATTTGGTCCATCATACTTAGATATTTACACCAGCCCCACTGTAATCATAATAGGAAAATTATTGTCATTTTTTTCTTCAAGAATGGCATCATCTGATACCTGTCATGTACCACAGAATATGTCAAGTGAGACTTCTCCAGGAGATAACTCACGTCTAAAATACATCTTTACTAAATTTGAATATGTCATGGTAGCAGTGAAGAGCTGCAAATAATAGAGTGGGAGTGTTGTAGCTTGAATTTGAGTGGGTTTCTTGGCCTGAGGCATTGAGTTCCTATAGCACATTGTGAAAATTTTTTGGCTCTGTGAACTAGTACCACTGGTTTGTACCTTCTGATTTTGGGCTTATGGCCCATAAAGAGGACTTGGTTTTCATCTGTTTGTTTAGAGAGGACACACGTTGCCGCTGGAGCTAGGCATGGCAACAATCTTGCCATGGGAACGTGATGAATAAAGAAAAAGAGAGAATAGTACTTCAAAGATCAGTAGAAGGAAAGTTTCATCTGAGTTCTATTTTTTGTTGAAATAGAGTTCTTCTTTTGTTCATAGCCACAGGGATTTGTGCACTGTAAATGGAGGACTGGTGTGGAAGCATATGGAACAGAGAACTGGACTTTTGAATGCCCACTGACAATGAGGGATGTGTTTCATGGGCTTGAAATGTCTTCCCTTTGAGGCACTAGAGACTGCAGTTGACCCTATTATGTAAGAAAATTTGGTTAAACTCTTCATGTCCTTGTGTGAATTCAATGTGTCTTGTTTTTCTCACGAATCAACATAGATTTCATCAATGGGTTAAATCCTGAGACAAAAAATAACCAATTAATATAGTTAATATGCTAATGGACTGATTAAAAAAAAAACAACCCACAAAATAAAAAGGGTTCAGAAATCACTTATAAATTGGAGGCAAAGACAAAACTAACCTGATTTGGTGAAAAAAATATCAAGAGATTTAATTGACCTCTACATAAAGAATTCACTGCACATAAAAACCCCACACAAAGACATACCAAGATTAATCACATGTTCTTACATAACAGAGACAAGACTTCAATGTCTACATCCTTAAAGGGAAGAGGCTTCCAGCTGTTCCTGCTTCTTGTGGAAATGTGATGCCCATCAAACTTATGCACATGTCCTTCATGTCTGTGGATTTTAAAGTCAAACTCTCTGTTCCATGTTACTCCACACCAGTCCTCTATTTCCAAAATGCCAATTCCTATGGCCGCAAGCAATAGGAGAACCCTCTTCATTTCAGCAAACCATGGAATTCAGATGAAACTTTCCTTATGCTTATCCTTTAGGCACCACTCCATTCACCATGTTTCTGGAGCACAATGGCTGCCATGCCTAGCTCAGTGCTATGTGTATTCTCCAAAACACAGAGAAGTGAGTTAAAGTAGAAGAAGGATGAACTAGGAACCCAAAACCAGAAGCTCAAAACCCCTCATGTTGTTTTGTAGATTTGCAAAACTCAGCTTACATTCCAAGTTAAACGTCACATTTTTCTACAGAACTTCACAATTTCTCATGGGAAGAAACTTCCCTAAATTTCAAACTATGATAGTTTTGGGGTTTTCCCTTAGTTTATAAGAGGTTTCTGAACCCTTCTTTTTTGTTTTTATTCCAACCCATTAGTACATTAACTAAATTCATTGGTTAATTTCACCTCCGGATAAATCCCTGACAGGGAGACACCTGAAAAATTTACCAAGGGAAGAGAGGCAAAGCATTAAATAAAAAGATGGCCTTTCTCAAACTCAATATGCATCAGATATTCAGTTCTCTTGAATACCAGGAAAAATACCCAAGACTTGGAGAACTGTTTGGAAATACCTTCATATTATCATTTCTGAAATAAGTCACATATTTTAACTAAAAAAACAAGGAATAGGATACAAGAGAAAATATTTTGTGAAAAAAAGATTGTTTTTTCTTAGCAAGAGGAAAGGAGAGAAGTTACAAAACATGAAAAGAGAGGAAAGTCCTTATGAATAGGTTTGACAAGTCAATAAAAACTAGATAAACATCCTCATAATGTTATGCTAACCTGACACAAGGTCCACAGTGTGCCGCACAGATAATGGATATAAATTATATTGCTGGTTTGTAAGGACACAATCTTCTTCTCTGCAAATACTCAAAACCCCCCTGGTTGTGGTCCTGTATAATTTGCTCTAGTGAATCCTGCTTTAGTGAGGGATTGGAATAGCTGATCTCTACAGGTCCCTTCCAATTCTGATGTTTCTGTGTTTCTGTAGTATGTTTGACCAACTAATTGCTGTAGTTGTTAATAATGAACATAGCAATAAGTAAATATATCAGCTGAGATGTGCTTTGATTCTATAATCTATGGATTACCTCAGTAAACACAGAATTTCACCTTGTATGTCCTTACAAGAAAATATTCCAGCTATAGAAGAAGGTGGAAAGACACTAGAAATTATCTAAAGTTCAAAAATTTATTTTAAAGGTACATGAGTTTTGACAGCTACCGCTCTAATTACATCTGGTGCAGCATTACAAAAAAAGAATAAATGGATGAAGAATATGCTTATATTCAATAAGGCTTTAAATATTTTTTAAGAAAATAGGTAAGGTATAAGGCTTTCATGTTATGAGGAATGCAATGTTACCAAGATGTGTTGAAATAATACACAGAAGCTCTTATCATTTTTTATCTCTTGTTAAATTAAAGACTTTATATGAATAATAAAGTTTATAAAAGAAATTTCAAAATACTCTTAATTAAATGAAATTTATAAATAGGATTTATCTGTTTCTGCTTAAGGAAACTGTAGGTAGACAACATCTATATATAGTTTATAGATATTTTGTTTTACTGGGCCCAGAGAGGGCAGACACTAATGTTCCTTTTTAATTTTAAAAGCAGAGCTCTCTGAAGCTGCTTTCAGAAATGAAGGTAACAGTATCGGTGTTAGTTCCAGCTGCTTGTCTATATTTTCAAGTACCTCCTTTCTTTTCTTCCACTGAGACTGCTACGATACTGCATGCTCTTGGAGACCTAATGTTCAACTACAAAGCTTACTGACTTTAGTGTGAGCCTTTTCTTTGACTTTGATGTGAATAAAATATAGCAGAAGCTTTCAATTTCCAGAACTTCTGGGTTAGCACCTTTTAGAAGGTTATGATTTACACTAATACTTACAAGCAAATGATTTCTTTGTTTGTCTTAGTTTTAACTTCAGTTTTTACATCCAAATGATAAAGAAACCAATGAAAAGAAATACCGTGCTAAACCTTGTTCTAACCAACAGGAAGGGGGTGGTGGGGAATGTGAAGATCATGGGCAGCCTTAGTTGCTGTGACCATCAGGTGGTGGAGATCCTCAGAGCAAGAAATAAGTGGATGCTCAGCAAGCTTGAAACCCTCAACTTCAGAGACACTGACTCCAGAAGAGGCCTCTTCAGGAATCTCCTTGGTATCATACTATGAGACAAAGCCCTGGAGTGTCTGCAAGCCCAGGAAAGCTGGTAGACTTTCAAGGATCATTTTCTCCAAGCTCAAAGGCACTGCATCCCTAAAAAGAAGAAATCAGGCAAGAATTTCAGGAGGCCTATATGGCTGAAGAAGGAGTTTCTGGTCAAAATGAAACACAAGAGGGAAACCCACAAAGGGTGCAAGCAAGGATAGGTGACCCGGGATGCATACAAGGAAGTTGTTCGTGAAATCAGAAACCAGGTTAGAAAAGCTAAAGCAGAATTAAATCAGGCCAGGGACAGTAAAGATCTGCCTGTCCTGGTTTTGGATTATTTTGTGCCAGTCTGGATTTCTCAGGGTCACCTGAGACCAAAACACACAGAGAAATGGATCTCTCTGTGACACTGCCTGAATGTTGAATGCCAGTCCCAGCACTACTGAAACTAATGGGACCAGATAGCACAGTCATGTGTTTGTTGCTTAACGTTGATGAAATATCACTTTAAAATTTTACAGCAAGCTGAACTGAGAATCCAGTCATTTGCTAACCATGACATTCCAGATGGAACAAACTAAAAATACTTTATCTGATAACATATGCAGGAAATATGGTGAAGGACACACTTATGAGCCAGATGTTCAACTGGTATTTTCTAGCTTTGGCTTGCACTCACTGAAAAAGCTTTGCATTCAAGCAGTATGTCTGCTGCCACCCACTCTGTGCAGGGCCTTATTCTCCACAATCCTTTGCTGCCATTTAGCGAGTGTGAGGAGGAGTCCTAGATGTTGTCTTTAAGAGTCTTGAGAGCAGGAGTGAATATTGTGAGCTAGGAAAAACACAAAGCTCATGGAAAAATTATAGCATGTGTTTGAAAAGACAAAAATAAATAAGCAGCAAAGGCTTTTGTATTCACCATCTGTTTAGGAACATTTTTAAATATGATTTTACAGCTGATAATTTTGTAGAGGTTTAGGGTTTTTTTCAGACAAATGGTCTAAACTAAGAATCAAGGATCTATCAAGATTCTGTCCACAGTGACCCTGAAGTAATGTAAGCAGTATGAGGACACATGCAAGTATACTGCTGTAACGAGCAACCTGTTGCAAGCAAGGTGTTTTCTTGAATCTGGCAGGAGGAAGAGAATGTGTTTCAGACAAGCAGTCATATGTGAAAAGCCATTTTCATTTTTACTTTTTAAGCTAAGTTGCTAGGTGAAGTCCTTGACAACTAACATTTGTCAGGTTTTAATACGAGAAGGTTTTTCATCTCGTTTTTCTTTTTTCTTTATTTTCCCCATCATTCTGTCCATGTCTGTCCTTCTTCTTACAGTGTTCTCAGGTGTGTCTGTATCCTGGGAAAATAAAGACCCTTTTCAAAAGGCATTTCCGCATCCTAATCCTTATAAGTAGAAATTGAATATTGACCTTTTTCACAATTGTAGAGCAGTGTTTACTCAGAAGACAGACCCAATGATGGTTCAGTGATGGGATTCTGGTGTCACAGTATAAATACCTTACAAACAGTGGAAATAAAACATGAAAGGGCACTTTGATTCCTGTTCCCAAGCAATAAAAGAAAGGTAACATAAGAAGTGACAAGCAGGTTTTCTAGTAAGCTTCCCAGATGTCTCATCTTCATAGGCAATCTCAGTTTCAGTTTCAGTTTCATTATTCCAGTGATTTTTTTCTGTCTGTATAAGGCAGAATTGGTAGTTTAGAAAGAAAAGAAGGAAAACATTGAGTTATCTTCTGTTAGTTGTTAAGAATATTCTTGTAAGGCTTAAATGTGTATGATGATCTTCCATGTGTGCATTCACCACTTTATTTTCTCTCAAGATGATTTAAGGTGGTATGTTTTTATCAAATTTTGAAATTTAGAGCAAATCATAAATTTGACTGGTAACCCTTTTTTCATCTGAAGTGTCCAAAACAGGAAGATTACGTACAGCTAAAAGGAAGAGATGGCTCAAAGGTCAGCAAAGACCTCAAAACAAGCAAAACAGTCTTCTTGTAATTAATGTGAAAGTTGTGATTCATAAGAATGTGATTATTTGAATCATACATGAGAGTCTTTCCTTGGCAGAAAATGTATTACATGAATGATAAATATAGCAACTTTCACTTTTGCTACATGCAAGCTTGATGGATTCCAAATACCAGTTAAAGACCACAGAACATTATAGAATTATTACGGATTGGAAGGGACCTCGAAAGATCATCTAGTCCACTTCCCCTGCAACAGCAGGATCACCTAAACCAAGTCACACAGGAACACATCCAGGTGGGCCTTGAACATCTCCAGTGAAGGAGACTCCACAAGCCCCCTGGGCAACCTGTTCCAGTGCTCCATCACCCTCACTG
>VXBP01003478.1:0-14653 GCA_013400115.1 Rhinopomastus cyanomelas | reverse complement strand
GAGCTCAGCCCATCGCTCCAGCCTGTCCAGATCCCGCTGCAGAGCCTCCCTACCCTCCAGCAGATTGACACTCATGCTTAATTTTGTGTCATCCGCAAATTTACTGAGGGTGCACTCGATCCCCTCATCCAGATCATTGATAAAGACATTAAACAAGACCGGTCCCAAAACTGTGCCCTTGTGCTTGGGATTACCCCAGCCCAGATGTAGGACCATGTATTTAGATCTGTTGAACCTCATGCCATTTCCACAGACCAGTTCTCAAGTCTGTCAGGGTCCCTCTGGATGGCCTCCCTTCTCTCCAGCTTGTCAACCACACCACAGCTTGGTGTCATGAGAAAACTTGGAGGGTGCACTTAATAGTCCATGTCACGAACAAATACATTAGACAACACTGGACAGAGAACAAACTCCTGAGAAACGCCAGTCATAACTGATCTACCACTCTAACAAACCCTAACATTTTCAGATTAGTGTTCCCTGTTATGAATTTTGGTTTTATGTAAACCATCTCTCAATGAGCCTAAAGCGATTTTTTAGCCAATATTATAGCTACAAAAATCTCTTAAAAGACTAATACATTTTTTTCATAGCTCTTATGTCTTTAGATTTTTATATTTTTATTTCCTCTTCTAGATACTCTAGGATTTGTACAGCTTTATATGGCTAAAGACCTAAAACAAAGAAGCAAGCTATCTTGCAATATGACCAAAACCTATGCATTTTATGATCATATTTCATGGAAAGGCACTTCGGATACTGAGAAACTTGGCAGAATGTTTTCATTCATGCTAATTGATCATCACAGTACAGTGACTGTTGACTGTTGTTCCCTACTGTTGATCCACACTTCGTGAGTCCGACATTGCTCAACACACTATTGCAGCCAAACAAGCTACATATTTGTATTTGCACATTCTAGTATTTTCCCTATGCCACACTTCTAAATTTCTATACTTTGAGTGACTGCTACTCTGGAAATATACATTTCACAGGTATTACTGTCACCTCCTGCAAACATCTGAGTTTTTAACTGTTCAGTGTCAAAGCCTACTTGATTTTGTTTCCAACAAAAACAACAAGAACTAAAGCAAACAATGAAATGACAACACACTAGCATTACTATATGTCTTTCTTCTGTAGGGCCTCAAAATCCCGATCTTGTGCAAAGTTAATTAATTTCTTGATTTAAAAATGCCCAAACAAAACAACAGAACTTCCCTTCCCCCACTGTAGTCCCACACAAGCAAAACTGATGAACACATGAGCCTTTTAACTCTCCACAAAATAGAAATACACTTTATTCTCACACGCAAATACCAATTAAGTGGCTACTGTATAAAACCAGTTACTGCTAAAGTCTTTATTTGTAACATCTTTTTTCCACTAGAAAAAGTGCCTGAAGCGAAAAGACGGTCTGAAGTCACTCTGCAAGACATCAGTAATCATGTTGACTTTACAAACTTTTTACCTGTAATAAAACTCTAAAATCTCAGTTACCCAAGAGGTCTTCCAGTGTAGAAAGAAATCAATGATTTCTTAAGAAGCCCATTACATATGAAGATAAGCTCAGTAAAAATGCAGCTTACTGTACAGTGCTTCCTTTTGTTTAAACAGTTTTTTCTTGACAGCAAAAATACTAAGTCAGAGATACCCTAGAATTCTTCTATGTAATGTGGATCATTAACAGCCAACTTGAAGTGCTTTGGAGAAAGGGGCTATTGTCCTTTTTTACATTTACACTGACTCACTCAAAGCTAACCAAGTTACAAGCATGTCAGGGACAATACTGTAACGGCTAATATATACAGTACTACCAAAGACAACAGAGTAGCTCTGAAATGAAAACTGACTCTCTGAAGTATGTCCCATTTTATGATATTAAGGGGACACCCTGGAAATGAAACTGTTACCGTAGCACAAATCTGTGAATGTAACTACCAGGACTAACTCCAAAAGGGTATCAATTGATTACAGTCTGATATATACGCGCCCCCATATTTACCTAAAAATCACATTGTCTTTCATGGGCATAAAACAAAAATAATACTTCATTATAAGAGATTGAGCAGCATGGGGAATAAGCAGGAGTAAGAAATCTGTGTCCAGTCAGGCGATTATAAGTTGGTAGCAATTACGGAGACCTGGTGGGACAGCTCGCATGACTGGAATATGGTCATGGATGGCTATGTCCTTTTTAGGATGGACAGGTCAGCAAAACGGGGTGGAGGAGTTGCTCCCTACATGAGAGTAGCTGGAACATACTGAGTTTCATCCAAGGGCAAAAGAGAGAGTTGAGAGTTTGTGGGTGTCTATTAAGGGGCAGGCTGGCATGGGTGACACTGTTGTGGGTGTCTATTACAGACCACCAGACCAGAATCAAGAAGTTGATGAGGTCTTCTACAGGCAGCTGGCAGCAGCCTCACAGCTACAGGCTCTGGTTCTCATGAGGGATTTTAACTACCCAGATATCTGCTGGAAGACCCACTCAGCCAGGCACGCACAGCCCAGGAGGTTCCTTCAGTGCATTGCTGACAATTTCCTGATGCAAAAGGTGGAAGAGCCCACTAGGAGAGGAGCACTGCTGGATCTTGTTCTCACCAACAAGGCGGGTCTGGCTGAAGCAGTGAAGGTTGAGGGTAGCCTTGGGTGCCCTGGAGACAGAGGATACAGAGAAAGCAGAGATACTCAACACCTTCTTTCCCTGTGTCTATACTTCTGGGGGCTGTCTTGATATCAAGCCTCAGACTGATGAAACTCCAGAGGAAGTGGAGGCAAGAGAGGAGCCTGCCTTGGTTGATGAGGTCTGGGTTAGGGATAAATTGTGCAAACTGGATGTACACAAATACTTGGGCCCAGACGGGATGCACCCGCGTGCACTAAGGGAGACGGCAGAAGCCATTGCTAAACCACTCTCCATCATCTTTGCTAAGTCATGAGAATCAGGAGAGTCTGGGTACAAAGGTCACTCCAGTCTTCAAAAAGGGAAAGAAGGAGGACCCAGGTAACTACAGACCAGTCAGCCTCACCTCCATCCCAGGAAAGGTCATGGAACAATTTGTTCTAGAGGCTGTCTCCAGGCATATCAAAGACAGGAGAGTCATTAGGGACAGTCAGCATGACTTTACAAAGGGAAAGCGGTGCTTGACCTACCTGATAGTCTTTTATGAGGCCATAACCAGGTGGAGAGATGATGGCAGAGCGGTGAATGTGATCTATTCTGACTTGAGTAAGGCATTTGACACAGTCTCCCACAGCACCCTCGCAGACAAACTGAGGCAGTGTGGTCTAGATAAGTGCGTAGCAAGGTGGATCGTGAACTGGCTGCAGGACACAAGTCACAGAGTAGTGGTCAGCGGGACAGAGTCTAGTTGGAGGCCTGTATCTAGTGAAGTGCCCCAGGGATCAGTGCTGGGACCAGTCCTGTTCAATCTATTCACTGATGACTTGGATGAGGGATTACAGTGCACTGTCAGTAAGTTTGCTGATGACTGGATGGTGTCGCCAACACCCCTGCAGACTGTACTGCCATTCAGCGATACCTTGACACACTGGAGAGCTGGGCTGAGAAAAATTTAATCAAGTATAACAAGGGTAAGTGTAGAGTCTTGCATGTGGGCCTGCTGTTGCAGGCGGATTGGACTAGATGATCTTTGGAGGTCCCTTCCAATCCGTAATGATTCTATGATTCTATGATTCTCTAAGAACAACCCTAGGTACCAGTACAGGCTGGGGACTGAGCTGTTGGAGAGAGTAGTTTAGGAGAAAGGGATCTGTGGGCCCTGGTGCACAGCAGGATGACCATGAGCCAGCAGTGTGCTCTTGTGGCCAAGAGGGCCAACAGCATCGCGGGGTGGATCAGAAAAGGGGTAGTTAGCAGATCAAGAGAGGCTCTTCTCCCCCTCTACTCTGCCCTGGTGAGACCACACCTGGAGTATTGTGTCCAGTTCTGGGCTCCTCAGTTCAAGAGGAATGTGGAGCTGCTGGAGAGGGTCCAGAGTAGGGTAACGAGGATGATAAAGGAGGTGGAACGCCTCCCTTACGAGGAGAGGCTGAGGGAGCTGGGTCTCTTGATCTTGGAGGAGACTGAGGGGTGACCTCATTAATGTCTATAAATATTTGACAGGTGAGTGTCAGGAGGAAGAAGCCAGGCTCTTCTCGATGTCATCTAGTGACAGGACGGGAGACAATGGTTGTATGCTGGAACACAGAAGGTTCCACAGAAACATGAGGAGGAACTTCCTCACAGTGAGGGAACAGGCTGCCGAGGGAAGTTGTAGAGTCTCCTTCTCTGAAGACGTTTCAAACCCACCTGGATATCACAGTATCACAGTATTACCAAGGTCAGAAGAGACCTCATAGATCATCAAGTCCAACCTGTCACCACAGAGCTCAAGGCTAGACCATGGCACCAAGTGCCACGTCCAATCCTGCCTTGAACAGCTCCAGAGTTGGCGACTCCACCACCTCCCTGGGCAGGCCATTCCAGTGGCCAATGACTCTCTCGGTGAAGAACTTTCTCCTCACCTCAAGCCTAAATTTCCCCTGGCGCAGCTTGAGGCTGTGTCCTCTTGTTCTGGTGCTGGCTGCCTGAGAGAAGAGAGCAACCTCCTCCTGGCCACAACCACCCCTCAGGTAGTTGTAGACAGCAATAAGGTCTCCCCTGAGCCTCCTCTTCTCAAGGCTAAACAATCCCAGCTCCCTCAGCCTCTCCTCATAGGGCTTGTGCTCAAGGCCCCTCACCAGCCTCGTTGCCCTTCTCTGGACACGCTCAAGCACCTCAATGTCCTTCCTAAATTGAGGGGCCCAGAACTGGACACAGTACTCAAGGTGCGGCCTAACCAGTGCAGAGTACAGGGGCAGAATGACCTCCCTGCTCCTGCTGGCCACACCATTCCTGATGCAGGCCAGGATGCCATTGGCCCTCTTGGCCACCTGGGCACACTGCTGGCTCATGTTCAGGCGGGTATCGATCAGCACCCCCAGGTCCCTTTCTGTTTGGCTGCTCTCCAGCCACTCCGACCCCAGCCTGTAGCTCTGCATGGGATTGTTGTGGCCAAAGTGCAGCACCCGGCACTTGGACTTATTGAACGCCATCCCGTTGGACTCTGCCCAACTGTCCAGGCGGTCAAGGTCCCGCTGCAGAGCCCTTCTGCCCTCCAACTCAGACACATCTGCCCCCAGCTTTGTATCATCTGCAAACTTGCTGATGACTGACTCAATGCCCTCATCCAGATCATCTATAAAGATGTTAAAGAGGATGGGGCCCAGTACTGATCCCTGAGGGACACCGCTAGTGACCGGCCGCCAGCTGGATTGGCACCATTCACCACCACTCTCTGGGCTCGGCCCTCCAGCCAGTTCCTAACCCAGCACAGAGTGTTGCCGTCCAAGCCGTGGGCTGACAGCTTAGCCAGCAGTTTGCTGTGGGGGACAGTGTCAAAGGCCTTGCTGAAGTCCAGATAGACCACATCCACAGGCCTCCCCACATCCACCAAGCGGGTCACCTGATCATAGAAGGAGAGCAGGTTGGAGAGGCAGGATCTGCCTTTCCTGAACCCATGTTGGCTGGACCTGAGTTCAGGAAGGGCTTGGTCTGGGTGATCCTGTTGTTGCAGGGGGATTGGACTAGATGATCTTTCAAGGTCCCTTCCAATCCCTAATGATTCTCTGATCTCTGGAAACATCTTATAACTCACCTAGCACTTGCAGATTGAAAGGCCTTTTTTATGTAAGACAACAAAATTAAGTTTAATTTCTCAAAAATGTGCTAAAAAATTAGAAGCAAAATTAAGACTTCAGCAAAAAAAAAAAAAAAATAGACTCAGATTTATATGGCTAAAAAGCCTGGATGGGAGATGGATTTTTGTCTGTTAGAAATACCAGAGCCATTTAAACCTAATCCAGTTCTAGATTTATTTTCCAATTTTTTCCCCTTCTTCCCATAAGTTTTTGTGTATCTGGTTCCACTACTTTGCTTTAGGTTCGTAAAAACAAACTGTAACCCCTTCCACCGAGTTAAGCTAGTTGGACAGCACACTACAAATCTAAAGCTAAAAGGCTGCAGCAGATACACAAAATGTGTGTCTCTTATGATCTGCCATTTTAAATAAAACAGGCATTATCCAGGGCAGGAAAGATTTGAAAAATGCCAAACTACAGATTCTGGTTTTCTTACTGCTCCAGCAGCTCTAACACTTCAGAACAAATGCACAGTAAGAATCTCTTAGTCCTACATAGCTTTTAGACAGACTTTTCAAGGATTTTCAAAACAGTATTGAGATCCTTACTCGTAATAAAACAACAATCTTCTTACAAGCACCAACCATTCCAACTGAAAGAAAGCATTTTGGCAAGATTTGCAACAGTACATATTTTAAACGGCACATAAAGGTTTTTACTGTACCAAGGAAACTGTTCAAGTCTGAACACTTTAACTGAGAGAGGATAGAGGGAACTGAAATGTTCTTTTTAAGAAACAGACCAGAAAAAGATATTTCAGATGTTAGACTGGCTATTTAGAAGATTTATCTTTGTATTACTATTATTAATGCATCAGGGAATGTTATTATGTTATTTCAGAAATAAACTAGAAGGAAGGTGTGATAGTAAAGAACTATATACAGCATCGACTACAACGTCCAATCCTTTTTTCTGTTGAATGATTTGGTGTGCATGCTTAATTTATAAAAGCAAATCCAAACAGCTAAATCAAAACATGTACATAACAATAATTAAAACTTATATTATAAGCTACACATTTACATACAAAGTTACAAATACAGCTTCTGCATCTTATTCAATAAGCACTTCTGAAATTACATATCTTTCTCAGTGTGATGTGCATGGAACAAATCTATTCAAAGAAAGGCATCACAAAAAGTCTGAATAGTAAACACAGCTCATGGAATCAACTTCAGATGTTGTTTCAATACCCAAAGATCGCTTTGGGGGAAAAAATGTTGTGCCTTTATACAAAAATTACAGAAGCAAAACTGTTGGAAGGAGACTAAAATGAAATCAAACACCTAAAAGTTGAGTAGAGAAGAAAAAAGTACCTCTGTTTAGAAGATGGCTTATTGAAAGCCTCTTTCACTGTGAGGTGTCTTGAGCCTGGAAAGATAAAATTGGTTGAGAACTATAAACCATACAACATTTCAAGGGATTGCAAACCTTTTAGTGGCAGTTTAACTGCACAACACCACTACCGTCCTATCTGAATTCTACCATGGCCTAACAATGGTAAGGAATACCTTTTCATTTTCATCTGAACATCACACAGCTTGCTGGGTTCTTTAATTATCTAATTAGAGTTCCTAACATTTTTGATTTTCTAATTCAATTTGAACAAACACAGTAATTGCTGAGAGAAACATTTGATCTCTTTGTACAGTTTGTGAAAAGAAACTTGCATCAGTGCTCAAAGGAGCAAAGCAATTAATTTAAGCTTCGGGACAGTGTCACTGAATTGATTCTATATGGAATTTTTTTCCTGGCTTTTTAAATATACTAAAATTAAAACCTTTAGCAATATTTAGATTTCCTTTCATGTTGAATACCACAAAAATAACAAATCAGTGCCATGGTTGTATGATTTATTAGTTACATTTACAGTTTTAGTACTATAAAAATACTGAATTGCAAAGGTAATGTTTTCAACCAAAATAATTCCTGACAGATTCTGAAATAGAATAATGAAGTTCTCTAACCCGGAAATCATAGAAGTTTCTATTATTGACATTGCATAACTAAGCAGCTGCTTTTCCAACTTCAGTGGCAATTTTACCCATCCTCATTCTGTTAAACACCACACTACTGGCAACAGACTATGAGCTTGTCTTAAAAAAAAAAACACATGACCTGGGACTGTCAGGACCTTGTTCAACCCCAGATGTGTCAAACAGATCCAAATGCAGGTTTTCCAGATTCATCTGGTCTGTTCTTTCCTCCCATCTAGGCAATCTATTAATTTTCTGCTCACCTAATCATAGCCTCATCTATGAATCATGTAGAAATTACATGCTCTTGACAATCTATTGACACGCATACTGTACTTTGTATACCACAGTGCCTCTTGTCACTAAACATTACTAACAACATCCATCTCATCTTCTCATTTTGTGCAGTGAAATGTGCTCTCTGAATGTAATATTCAGCTCTAACCACATTGAGATAAAGTATCAGAGCAGAGCATTTCACACCTGATTCACATTCTATCTCAGATACAGTATACGCTACTCCCTAGCAACTGCAGGAAAAATGTTCCCCTTCAGCTATTTTTTCCCCCGCTAAAGAAAATAACTTGCTATTTCATGAATTTCATATATGAAGTAATCTTGGCTACTGGCTGCTCAAATTATTTTGACTAATGAACCTTAAGGTGCATTTTTAGCCCTTTACCTAGTTTGTGTGCTGATACTGAAGTTTCTCTCTTGCAAACCTCCCACCTCACTAATTCTTGCATCAAAAGAAAAAAGAAATAAAAATTTTCCACACCAAGAAATATCATCCCAATAAAAACTAACCATTTATACAAGAATGTTAATGATGTAATGAGCCAGAAATACATCTTATATGGGAAATTAATCTCTTAGCATGCTGGCAAGAGTGGAGGTTCCAATTTATTTTGTGGAACACCAGAAAGTCTTCTGGTTGGATTTCATTCACACACTGAATGGGATTGCGCATATTTTCAAAAGACTGTAAACTTTTAAATAGACTATTGATTCCTATGCTACCCAAAATCTACTTAAACTAACTTACTTAACTCCTGAGGAAAACCAGAAATTACTACTACATGTTTAAAAACACCAGCCTCATGCATTCATGACACCTAGTGAAAAGATGTGGCTGTTGAGACTGCTATTCAGTTAACACATTTTAAATGAAATACATTAACAGCAGCTAATTAATAATTCACACATGAACAGAACCTTCCACAAAACAGCATCAAAATTTAGGAATTTCCCTCCCTCTGCCAGGGGAAAGGATATGACAGCACACAGTGACTTTCCCGTATATATAAAATCAAGCCTTCAAGTTTGATGTTATCCAGGCTGGTTAAATTAGTGCATTTAGGCAATTACTAGTTTGAGATCATTGTTGCATTGCTGTGCAGGGCTCAATTTGTAAACCAAAACCACAACCCAAAAAAATTATGAAGAAATATCTGAAAAAGGAGAAGACTGGACCAAGTGATGCATTTTGTATACCTCCTGGTAACAGTTTATTTGAATCTAGACCATTAATTTGGCTTCACAACATAAAATATCAAGCTCTCTTTAGGTACCTTTGTACTATGGGTCCAGACAAGGGGCAATGGGTACAAGCTGGAACATAGGAGGTTCCATATAAATATCAGAAGGAACTTCTTCACAGTGAGGGTGACAGAGCACTGGAACAGACTGCCCAGGGGGGTTGTGGAGTCTCCTTCACTGGAGACGTTTAAAACCTGCCTGGTTATGTTCCTGTGTGACTTGGTCTAGGTGATCCTGCTCTGGCATGGGGATTGGACTATATGATCATTCTAGATCCCTTCCAATCCCTAATGATTTTAATGATTGTATAATTAAATTAGATTCCATGATTAGATTGTCTGGTATTCTTCACAAAGTGGTAGTCACTGGAGACAAGGATAGCCAAAGTATAACACAGCACTGATCTTACATTATGCAAACCATATTTCCTAGTAATTGAATCCCTCAGCATCTCAAAACCCACAAACCTGTAACAACCTGAGAGGGTCTCTGCAATATTTGTTTATAGGCATCCTCTTTTCTCTGGCCTTCCAGCATGACTAAATGGTAAAAATGTGCAAGTTCCCCTACTGATAACTCACTAGTAGTTAAGTGTAGCACCACAGCTTAGTATCTGCAATGATTAGGTTTCCCCATCTGCTTTGAGTCATACTTAGAACTCCGCTGAACAGTGTAATAATAATAGTATCTTATGATATATACATATATGTCAAATATACAAATATATGCATTAGAATTTGATACGACCCCCTGAGCTATCAAACTCTCCAACAAAAAGCCAACAAAACACCACAAACTTCATCAAATCATAGTACCCTTAATTGTGAATGGTGACTTTCTTACTTTTCCAAAAGGACAGATAGTGTTCCAAAATTAATTTCTGCCTTCTTTGTTAGATTACAGCCCCATTTAATTCACTTTTCTGAATGGCAAATATTTTAGGGAATTTTAGAGAAACATTTGTTCCAAATAGCATTAATTTACGTATTCTGTCTCTCGCTGTCTTTATGTTATTCTGGTACACAAGAAAGCAATGGACACAGAAGAATTATAATGAAGATTTTACAGACACTCCTGCTATCTGAATTGTTGTTTTCCACCTTAACATAAAAAATTACAAGATACTTAAAAGTCACTCAATTGACTCTGTGTTCAGCGAAGAGGCAGACAACACAGTGTTACACTATTCTTACATGGCTGTACGTACTCAACTGAGTCACTAAGTAGCTCCATGCTATTGAGATTGTATTGCATCTTGGGTACTTTTGTTCCTCACAGAGGGTTTCAGTGTTGACATGCACTTTTACAGCAGTTTTCTGCATATTTTGTTCACATCAAAAACAAAAGCACTACTACTGTCACACTTGTCAATTTAAAATCAACCCTGAAAAGCCTTTAACTGAAGGCAGTAACAAAGCAAAAAACCCGAATATGGGCATTCACACTACATTATAAAAGACAAATTAAAAAACCTCAGAGATTGTTTTAAGTTGCTGCAGCTTGTTCTGCTTGTTTTGGGGATAATGGCGTGAGCTCACATTTTACACATATCAAAACTTCTCATCACTACGAAATTCACCTTAAAACCCCCTACTGCGATCACTTCTTACGTAATATTATTTTCTAAAAGGCACACAGCCCTCATATTTCCAAAATTGATAATCATGACTGATCAGTTCTATGCCCATTCACATCCATGCTTCAGATGCAAATATTTTAAAAATAATTACAGGTATGCAATTTTATCAATTCAAACAAGAAATCCTATAAAAGCGCCAGAGTTTAGGATCTGTATCAGTGTCCACTGGCATGCAGCCTAGTGGATGGTCAAAAACACAGCAGTTCCAGGACAGAAGAGAAAACGTGCTTCTTAGCTAGCCACAGACAATAGCAATTCAAATAGTAAATAACAAAGCAGACTTATCCTTTCCCTTTAGGAAATTCTACCTGTCCCTGCAACTGTTACAGACTTCTAGAGGGAATGAAATCTGTCTTTTCAGTAGAACAGGAAAGACAATAAACACCATCTCTGCTGATAGTTCTGAAAAAGAAAAAAAAATCACAAGCATACTTGGGGATTGGACTAATTGGACTAGATGATCTCTGGAGGTCCCTTCCAATCCCTACTGTTCTATGATTCTGTATTGCATGTGGCAACACCCTTTAGTGAACCTAATCCTGAAAAAAAACCCCACAAATTAAGCGAATGTACAGGGTTATGCCAAATTTTTACATGTCCCCAGAACAGGGTCCTGGAGACCATGTGGCTGTGTGAAGCAGCCACACATTTTCTAGGGAGTCATTATGTCACCACTACCAGAAGTCTAACATTGTACAGAAACTCATACATTCCATAATATAGCATTGAAATAAATTCTAGCCAGAACATTGCTAAATGACATGTCTAATTCCTGAAACAAATGAATAATCTTCACCCTCACTAACTACCTTCTTGGCACTAAAACCAGCTGTACCATTAGAGACACGTGTATTTATGTCCAGTGGGTAAACACTGGAGTTCAAACTGCATTTCCACAAGAGAGTTCAATACAGTGTAGCTGGTATGGTATTACAAACTTAAGTTTGATGCAAAGCTTTAGTAGTAGTAGTAGAGGCGAGATGCTGCTTCTATGAACAAACAACCCTGCTGGCTTTTCTGTGAGCTTTGTGTACTTTAGGTCTGCAAGGTCAGGTCTTCTGTATAGATGTTGCAAAAGAACAATTCTCATACCAATACATAAAGTGTAATATAGCAAGAAGAGAGGGGAAACTGCTTCTCTTTTAAACTAGTAAGAGGCACAAAAATTTCTAGGTAGCATGCTATAGTGCAGTTCAGTATTTCCTCATAAAAAAAACCCCAAGTGGCTTATGCCTTCGCCCTAATTGATGAAAAGAGTTGCATATTTGAAAGGAAAAATTCCTTTAAAACCTTTAAATGCATGTCATCTTTAACATTAACTTATATTGAAGTGCATGCCAACTTAAATTTCTAGCCCGAATTCATAGTTTTCACTGTTACTGCTCTCATTATGGCCAGAACAAAAACACTGAAAAATTTGAGGAATGTGTCCCTCCCTCACAGTAATTAAACACTAGGAAAGCAAAGTCCTTGTAAGCTCTGATAAAACAAACCGAAATAGTACAGATATTACTCTGATGAACCCACAGACTATAGTTTTGGAGGAAAAGGAAAAGATAATTTTTTGCAGCACTGTGATCAAGAGAAAGCTGTTAAATGTGCTGAATGTGTATTTACCTTAATCATGAAGATTGTATTCACTGAAATTCAGGCAAGTTCTGACTTTTCACTCTTATGGAAGAGAGGAAACAACTTAAGGTTAACCAAAATTAACTGAGGTTTTAGAGGTCACTTTTACTTAGTCCTGCTGACTTAGAATAATGACTTTAAAGAGAAATTCACTTGTCAATCAGCTATTTTTACTTTTTTTAATGCTATATTTCTATCTATATACTTGTATATTAACCTGCCTTTTATGCATTTTTAACATTGATCATGGTTATGTCTGTCATTCTTACGGCTCTGTTTATTGTAACTGTTCTTTGCATAAAAATTATTTATGCAGAATAATAATACTGTTAGAAGAATAAATCCAGAGAGCTACAACTGAGCTCGAGAGGGATGCAAGGTTGTTACAATATTTCATTACCACAAAACAGTACTTCAGACAGTAGCAGTATTAACTTTTAATATTCTTTGCTACCATGGTAAAAACCTTTCCTGATGAAGCAATTTAACCACTTCCATACTGGTCATAAATTCAATATTAGTGCTATACTTCATAGGAAACAGCTTCAGAATTTTCATTAGAATATGCTGTTATATACTACATACATAGTTAGAAAATCTTTGTCTTTAAGTATGTCACTGGATCTCACTGAAAAATGTTCAATCTAACTTTTACAAGTAAAAAACATGGTTTTTCCAGGTTTAAGTCCTCAATTAAACCAGTGTGGGATTCATTACAGATTTTTCCAAACACCACAACTCTTTTAATTACCTTTTCATTATCTATCAGGACTGTTCAAAGACTACAAATCTGTCTTTTGAGACAGAGAACAATCACAAATTTTAATCTACCATGAAATATCCTAGTACTGACACAAGCCTCATCCATCTCGTATTAACTGTATTCTTACCGAGCTACTAGATATGAAAAATCAAACTGAGACCAGAATGTGGATCAGCCATTGAGACCAATCCTGTAAAGAAACCTAGAAGGGTCATTGTTATTGGAGACTCCCTAATGAAAGGAACAGAGAGCCTAATATGCAGACCTGACCCATTCCATAGAGAGGTCTGCTAGGACGAATTGCATCAACAGTAATTATGGGTAACACAGTATTATCTAAGTTAGCTCAAATACATCATGCAACATGCAGTTACAGTCAAAACTACTCCAGCCCAAATTGGTCTTATAGAGACATTACAACAGGTCTGAGCCTTCATTTCACTGACAACTGTTCGAAGTGCATAGGCCTTGCTTAGACAAAATTGACCTGTTTGCTCATGTCACAGGTCTCACTACAAGGCAACCACCTCAAACAAGTATCTAATAGTAAAACAAATGAATGCAGTAACTTGGCTGAGTGTCTGTACAGCAAATAGGGACATAANTTCCAGTCCGTAATGATTCTATGATTCTATGATTCTATGATAATTTACAAAAGACAAGTTCCATTAGCACTTTTACATTGCATACTTTTTCTTTCTCACAACTTTCAGATTATGAAGATGACTTGCAGGTGACCTCAGCTGAACCAATGCATGGTGTTCCCCAACTTTGCAGTTAATGTTGTAATAAATAGTTTACAATTACATAAACATGTACTGTCTCGCCCAGGCTCAAACTCCTGTCTTTGGTGCATACCTCTACATGGACCTGTAATCCCATGACAGTCAGCCAAACAATAACCCAAAAAGCAACAGTCCAATGCCTCAGTCAAAAACCAGCGATGACATGCAACAGTAGGCAGAGGCCACTGACATGATGAGAAACTTTCATTTGAAGCTTAACTCATGTCATAAAAACTGGCAGTATGATCAGCTGAGATCATACGTAGGACTCCTTCAGCCACTTGTAACACTGCTTAGTTATTAGCTTATTTTAAGCAAGTATTATCAAAGCTTTAAGTAAACTTACAGATTTTAACAGTTCAATACCATAAATGTACCAATATAACTTTTACATTTGGCGTAACAGACCAAATTCTATCCTGATATTTTAAAAAATTCTTGAACAATATACATAGATAAATTGTAACTAGTTCATAGTATTTTGTGGATGCACTCAGCAATGTCTCTTCCTTTACATATACCATCCTACCAACACTATTTTTCTAGCAAATCATAGAATCATAGAATCATTACGGATTGG